>CAXAMN010007557.1:1012005-1073935 GCA_963970005.1 Durusdinium trenchii
GTTGACACCTTCATCTCTTGAGGTTGACACCTTCATCTCTTGAGGTTCTTGGGATGTGGTGAAACAGTTGGATGCACAACACACGCACAGTTGGGATGCTAGTGCTGTCCGAGTGTGGTCCTTCAAACCACTGGGTTGACATGGTGCTTTATGTTTGGAACCCTACCCGTCTCTCTCCATCAACATGGTCAACACGGTCCCCGAAACTCCATGCCTAGGCGAAGCATGGCAAAGCACTCAAACAGCGATTGGGTTGAAGCGATCATTCAAGCATTCATTGATTTTCAGTTGTAACCCTGACTCAGATTCATTGTATCTGTTGGGTCGTCGTGTGACCATGAAAAATATGTGAAAGCATTGAACACATCAGGAAACACCTAATATAATATATTTACCTCACTTAGCTGGGCTGCCTCTTTAGAGGCAGGCTCATGTCAGCGGAAATTCCACGCAGCGCTTGTCCTTCGCACAAAGCACATCTGCGCCTCTTGCAACGCCATGACCGCCTCGCCCAAATTTCTCGGTCAAAGAAAGACTCGCTAAGAAACCGACATCGGAGCAAACCACACTCCTGAAAAGTCCTAACATAGCAAGAGATAGCAAGATTTTGACAAACATAGCATGTATATATGGTCCACCAAAAACATATCTCCAGGGTGAAGTGTTTTCAGTACTCAAGGGCTTCTATGACATCACCCCAAATTGAGAAGAATCTAAAGCAACTAAAATCAACTAAAGGGGGGTACGGGTACCCCATGTACACATACATACACATGCAGGGACCCTGGGACAAACCCTCGTGAGGCCCAGAAAACGCAACAAACCGGGAAAAAAGAACAGTGTGTTCTTCAGGGACCTTGTTGTCATTTTGCATGATTGAGATGCTCAGAGTAACCATATTCAGAATACCACAAAGGAAGCCCCTCTACCACTTGCTGACATGGAAGTGTACGACTCCTATTAATTTAGCAACATGCTCTTCCAGAACCCTATTTTCCACTTCCATCTTAGTATGTCCTGCAACACTGCTGTGGATAAGCTCGCCCCTGCTCCCAAATCCTTTAACCCAACACTCGCCTTCTGTACCTGCAATTCACGGCGCGCAGCTCTAGCGCACCCGGCCAAAATGGTCTCTTCAGCTCTCCTTGAGCCATAGCCACCAATCAAATCACGGGTATCCTGTCAGACCTGGTGGTTGATACTGTTGCTAAACTGTTTAAACGGTTGCTAAAGCTTTGGAGGACTCCAAATGGTTCATTCCCCTGCCTTGATTGCTAATTCGCTTCATTCTGCGGATCCAACCGGGTCACCCAAAAAAAAACGCGAGGAACCCCAAAAAAACCGAAGCCCAAGCTGGTGTGAAGATGAAGAAGCAAACACATTTGAAAGACTGATCAACTTATCAACATCAGACAATCACACGCATACTTCACACAAGGACTGCCAATGATGATAGGTCTTAGATGGGTATCTCTTCGTCTTACATAACAAGTCCATCCGCCCTTCTGGTCTAGATGATGTGGATCCCAAAAAACCTAAGACCCCTAGAATTCCATGACATCACCTGATGCTCAGCTACAACAGTTGGGGAGCAACTTCCTTCAAGCTCCACAATTTGTCGAACACACCTCTGCAGCAGGGGCTCGCCGTGCTCACCTCTCAGGAACAGGAACACCCCGCGAAGCTGCGCAGAAAGCCATCCTTTTTCCCGAGGACCTCACTTCATCGCATGCGTTTCACCCGAGATGATCGCCTCCTGAGAGAACCGACGGAGCAATCGCTGACCGGTCAGTTTGAGGGGCGAACCGAACATGGGGACCCCAGAAACCGTGAGAAAGATCGGGAAGTTCTCATAAACAACCTCCTGCACATCCATTCGCATGAGCATAATAGTTAGGCTATTAAGTTTGTATTTTTTTCACATTGGGAGCCTAGAGAGGTCCCAGGGTTGTGGTCATCTGGCACCTGCCATTCTGATCTTTTCGCTTCACCAAAGGCACGGTGGGTCCCATCTCGTCCTCGGCAAGATCGTTCGGGCAAAGTTCCTGCCGGCTCACAGAAAGGTCATGCCTCAGGTTCCAGGGTCACAGCCTAGACATGCCAGGCGACCATTTTCATGGTGCAAGCAATGGATGGCTGACAGGCGACAAACAGGGGCTTAGGCTAAGCCGCGGCTTGGCCAGTTTTAGTTGAGCCAGCAAAAATGGAGGGCCCAGGAACCTCCCTTTTTGTGACTGCGAACATCTGTGGACTACAGAAGGGGACATCATCTGACTCAACCACCTAGTCCCGGAGACTCATAGGTGCTGCCTGAAGCTGATCCCACTACACGAAGCCGTGCCCATTCGCGAGTTCCGTCCAGAAGTCTCGAGCCATGGTCATCGAGTGATCGACAGGAATTGACTGGGGATAGTCAGGTTCGGTCCCCTTCCTCTTTCCATTCTGAAGCTAAACAGGGGGGCCGACCCAAACAATAGATTTTGTCTATGACTCAAGTTCCTCATGAACTTGGTCGCTTCAGTTGGGCCCCCCAAAACAAGCTGAAGGATTGAAGGATTTCAACCCCTTCACACCTAAGCTCTGCTGTGGACTAGGTGGAAAATTCATTACTCGCTCGGAACGCCGCTTTTTTTGCCGGGGGGAAGTCTTGGAGACGGAAGGATGAAGGCAAGAAGTGATGATCTAACCAGGTGTCCATGCTTTTGGGGTTCTCTTGAGAGGTATTAATTGAATTCAATTGCAACTCCTGTAACTTCAATGAATTTCAGTCATCGGTCAAACACTGACAGGTCCTGTACCGCTTGCTTTGTGTTGAGGGATCTTCACTGAGGTCCTTCATTCTGGGTGAATCGTGGGAGGGTGGGGGCTCGGACCTGGGTCATTTGCCTCGCGAACGAGACGAGACGAGACGAGACGAGACGCTGGCACCTGTCCGACCCGAAATGCTTTAACCTTTAAGGGTTTTGTAGATCCATGGGCGAATGGTCTAGCAAAGGGGGTGGTTGAAGGATGCACTCACTGGAATCATCATGAACCGCGTGGATGGCATGGCCTCGAAAGGATGAACTCCAGGGAGGGTGTTTTGGTGGTTGTTCTTGCTTGGCCCGCGTTGATGAACGCGGAGAAGGGTTGTTCTGGTGCCACAGTCATGATCAAGGCCGGCAAGGATGGGAACACCATCGCTGATGGTGATGTCCTGCGAGTTCAGGAACTTTCCCAGACCCTGTCCCAGACCCTTCCCATGGAAAAAAACAAAAACCAAGACACATTTAAGAAACACCAACTGATCACAGATCTCCCCAATGAAACCTATAGGAATGCTTGGCACCTGTGTACCGATTCAACGAAAGCAGAAGAACTGGTGAGAGCTTAAGCTCTCACCGGACAAACACATCACCTAAGCCAGCTCCACCATGCGTCTCCCCAAGCCAATCCTATTGGCATATGCTTTGAACCTAGATTGTTCTCTGCATTTCTTGAAAAAAAGAACCTTCATAAGAACACAAAAACACCTGCAAGCTGGTAGCTTGAGCAGCTTGGGCTTGACTGAGCTTCAGGCCATCCTCATCATCCTCTTCCTCTTTCTTCTCTTCTTTGTCAGACTCCTGAGAACCGAGGCCGAGCTCGAAGCCCTGTGGGCCAACTCAAAGAGGTCCTCCGACTGGTCAGTCCATGTCAGACCCGTCGGGAAGCTCTTAGGACATGTTTTGACCAGACATGGTCAGACCATGTTTTCCGCCATCTTTGGCATGATGCGCGGTGGATGGACTCAGTTTCTTGGGTCTTGGAGCTTGCTTCAGGAAGGATAACATCACAGCATCTTCCCTGTAGTTTCACTACAAGAGATTCACCAAGATAGAACATACAGTACATATTATTCACCCGATCAGCAGGTTATCAGGTGTACAAACTCCAGTGCCAGAGGCGTTTTTCTTCATTTATGTCGAGCTCCGGCACACGGGACATGCCGGTCAGCACGCATACAGTCAACATCCCCTCCTACCCAGTCCGTGAAAGAAAACTTCCATGTGGCTTAGTCACTTAGTCTTTCCTTCAGCAGAAAGTATACTTACAGTATACATACCAACATGGACACGTGAACACTCGCTGTTGTTGGTCCCAACATCTTTGAAGCGTTCCGCTTGGCATGTTGAGTTCTTACCTCTAAATCATATATGATCCATCCATTTCTCCCAGGCAGCGTCATCAAAATCGGCCTTTGGCTTCGACTCGGATGCTTTCGCACCGTTGGTGTCGACCTGCACGCGCCCGCGCGCGAAGTGACATCCGCCGAAGCCTAGGGCACTATAGCATGCCTAGGGCCTAGTGCCTAAGGCACTGAAGCTGGGGCACAGGGAGACGAACTCAAACAGTTTACTAGCTTGATTGTGTTTGGGTTCTACCAAATTCATATGGCTGGTCAAAACCCAGGATACTTTGGTTGACCTACCGTCGTTCGCTGGACTGGTCGGACTCCGGGTGCTTTCCCCAACTGGTTCAAGTCATTTCGGGCAAAACATCCACCCACAAAGGTCTTACACCATCTTACACCTGAAATGGCAAGAGTTCTCTACACTTGTGCAGGCTCAGTGGTATTTCTGCTTGGATTTGCTGTTTATTCGGGAAGCAAATGACAAGTCTTCCTCCTGCCGATTCACCTAGTGAGGAGACCATAAACATCACCCAATCCGCCAAACAAGGCTATTGTCAGCTCTTGTCTTCAAACCACCTCCGAGTTAGGAAGATACGAAAACAACATGTCAGAAAAGCCGCAAAGCCCAGAGCTGGAGTATCTGACAGCTATGAGTGAGTGACCATCCATGGGACTGGAATAGATACGTACATTAGGGTCATAAATGGGGCATACGGTGTAGTCGGAGGGAGGAAGTGGTTCGAAGTGGAGGTGGAGCATTCTATAAGGGTCTTCCCATGGATGGTCTGGGATAGTGAGTCGGCGGCTTTACAGGTGCTTATCCCACTGGTTCCTACCACTCTTTCCCAAACACTTGCAAGAAATGGGTCCAATGAGGGACTCATGAGGGATGTGATCTCTGGAAGCAGAACCACTGAAATCCGCCTGGGAATGGGCTCGAGCCCCAAAAAAACATCATATGGTACTGCTGAACATGGACATGAATGGACCTCAAGAACAAGAACAAGAACGCTACTAGGGGCTCCTGGCCGTACTAGTAGGAGCAAGGACGCTAGTAGTAACAAAGGGCATCGCTACTAGGAACAAGAACGAATGGACCTCCTGTTTTTGCAACATCAACGAAGCAATGGCTCTTTCGCCGAGCGATCGGCGCTCACAAAGGCGCTCACCGCGCCAGGCGCACGCATCGGGTGGGATGAACAGCGAAGTGCGCAGTGGGCGCAGTGAAGGCAATCAGCAATTGTGCCAATTGTGTGCGTCACTACAGTAATATAAATATATAATAGCATATATATATATTATATAGCACAAGCAAATGCATGTGTTATTTTCCTACTAGCATGCAGGACCTGACTAGCATACCTTCACCTAGCTAGAAATCATGACTGGCATGCTGTCTGCGTGCTCTCACAAGCCTAGCTTTTGCAAAACCTCCCTTTATGAATCACACGTAGTTTGCACAAAACGGCAATTCCTTTTGGAACAGAGTTTTAAGCTTTCCCTGCAGCTTTTCAGGTTTCTGAACACCATAGCAAATCGTTGCATTCTTGGTATACAATGACGTAAATAAGATTCAACCGGTACTTCTTGGAGTCTGCGTGGCCGGCCATACAAGCTGAGGTGCCCCTAAACAATGACAGTACTAAAGCTAAATGGGCACTTCAACCGACATTGCCAGGCAACTGGCCGCTAGACACGTAAAGCATTTTCAGGGTCTATTTCCCATCCTCTCCAGACCAAGAAGGCACATGAAGGCACTGCCGAATACCCCAACCTACAGATTCTTGCGCAAGCTATCGTTTGCTGCGCGTGTCTCAGGTGGCATCACTCCCTGGAATGGTTGGACAAAGGGAGAGACTGTTGATCAAAAAATGAGTGCACGCTCAGCAACGCTCAGCGATTCTGACTTGGTTGGGTCTAGTTTGCTATTTTGACTCAAAAAGACATGAATGGGCACACAACAGTGTAACGTTCCATGCTTGTCTAGTATATATAGATTGCAGAATGAGTCAACCGCCACTATACCGGCCTGTCAAGCCTTCACCCTGACATACCACAGGAAGTGGTTCACACCCCTGTTCAATGCGAATATGTACAATTGTACCAATACCGTACCATATGCATCCGTATACTCAAACCTGCTGGAATTCTAATACTAATCCAGGCAGCCGGTTCTGATTGACTCTTCATATGACATCCATGCCCCTCGTATGACCAAACAGGGGAATGACCCCTACGATAGATACATATCCCAGACACTCCATGTATGCCATATATGCCTACATTGGGCCCTCAAACCACCCCCATGTAGGCATATATGGCATATGGCATACATGGAGTGTCTGAGTATAGATACTGATACCTTAGGATATCGGATCCTGAAAGCCTCATTCCGTTCTTCATTCCAATGGGTCGTACCAGTCAGACATGTTTTCTGTCAATGGACACGAACGACGATGCCAGGGGCTGAAGAGTTGATGTCCTTCATCTGCTTGCACTTGTACGAAGTTACAAAGAGAAAGACGTACAAAAAGAAACAGCCTGGCAGCCTAGTTGATAAAGCCGTCAATGAATTCAAAAAGCAATCTCTAACTCTTAGAACATCTTGGAGTAATCTAAAGTCATCTGTGTCAACTGGTGGAAATGCTTGACCAGGACCAGGATCACACCAGGATCCTCTCCCTAAAACCTCGAAGAACACCAGGAGCCTCTCGGATCACAGTAGGAAACAAACATGGATGAACCAATGCATCCAAAATACTTTCAGCAGGGGTGTTGTTCATTGGCAACCATGCGCTTTTTGGACCTTTGAGATTTCCTCAGAACTGGTTCTGGTTCCATCACATGCAGTGGAAGAATTCTTCCCTACAACTCGCTGTTCCAGAAACATGTCATCCTCCAAACAAATATCCCTATGCATCCCGTCTGCCCACTAAACTTAAATACAAAACCAACGCAACATCGGATTCACAATGCACCTGAGACATGACATCCTACAGGATCCGTCCCGAATCCGGAGGGGTGCGTTCCATCAAACCCACCCACAAGGTTTTGAGGGACCAGTCGGGCGGTGAACGGAGCGTTTTGGATACAAAACCAACACCTGATGTCACCAGCCTCGGCTCCCGCTTTGCTGGGCCCTGTTCAGGATCGAAGCGCAGCCGTCGTGACTCCTGCAAGCTGCGGAGGCTGGCAAGGCGAAAGACCCCGAATGGACCGCACGAAGACACGTCTTTTCACGCCTGGAAGGCACGGGTCTTGGCACGGGTCTTGTTCTCTTCCTTGAAAACCACTTCTGGTGTCGATCTCTTACAGATTATTTTTACTTTATGCTAAAATTCCACACATATTACTAGGTTTATCATGGATTATCAGTTTATAATGGTTCATGTGCTTCTTCTGTGACCAAAAGCCAAAAGCGTGCGCCGCTCGCGACCAACCCGGCCAAAAAAAGACCAGGGTTCTTCGACCATCGACTGATCGGCCGAGGTCTCCAGCGTGAGCTTGCTGCCGAAGATGCCGTAGATGTACAAGTAGCTGTCCTGAAGTTGAACGCATTCACGAAGTCCTGAACAGCTGTGAAAAGATATTTCCTGAATTCGTGGTGTTCCACAACAGTTCCTGAATTCGTGACCTGAACACTGAATTCATGGTATTTTTCTTGAACAGCTTGGAAGATTGTAGTAAACAAGTGCACTCGTCTAGGGAGGTTCGCCCATGGGAAATCATTGTGGCGGTATCAAACCCTGCACTGCAGCTTTGTATGATCAAGTCCCTGGCTAGTTTCATAGGTGCATGAACCTCAAACCACTTCGAGGCGCTGTTGCTCCATGTTGCTCCTGAATCTTGAGTGTTTTGCAACGGCTTGCGTGCCGACGATTTTTCTTTCAAACATCTTCTCTACGCATTGGGCTCCTGAATCAGGAGCTTGAACGTGTTCAATCTTAACTCGGACATCGAATGTCCACCTCATTCTCAATCTTCACACCGAAAAAGGCAAACATCCAGGATACAAAAAAAGCAACTCGTAACAAATTCCCAACTTCAAAAAATGACCCTTCCCCAGTCCCATGGCTGTTCATCCCTAGGCAAACAGTTCAACTTTTTGGGTGATTCAACCCCAAACTCTTCTAATGACCGTGTATAAAAGCCAAGCAACACCCCAAACAGCCCAATCGATCGAATCAGTCGAGTCTTGTCCACTCAGTTGGTTGTGGATCCCGTCAACAGGGCAATTAGTTTTTTCATTTTAATGCCTTTCCCAAACAATCCATACCGGAATGATGTGTAGGCACTAGGGTGCGTGGTTTCAACACGTTTGGATCAACAGTATATAATTATTAACATGGGTTGAAAGGAAGTGCGACTCGGCTGAGTCGGGACTTGCTTGCAAATGCTGTGTGCGTATGTAACATTTCAACCAATGCGCGGACGTGGCTTCTCCCGGGTTTCACAAAAAAGCTCATCTTGGACCTTCTCATAAAGCCAAATACCTGAGATTTGCCCTGATCCATGGGCAAGCAAAGAAAAACAGCAAACATCCCGGCAAATAAACAAAGGCCAATAAAATGGTCAAACAACAAGTTGATCTCCTGATCTTCCAAAGGCCCAAATCTTGGACAGTTGATCTCCCTTGGAGCCATTCCTTATAGCCTTAGACCGCTGTCACGAGAACGCGGGCCCAAACCGTCCCACAAGTACTTGCCGCTGACCACGGTAAAGACCTCAAGCGAGTCGCGACGGATCTATATAAGTGATCGATAGGCGGGATGAATTCCTGGTCACAGCTGGGCCCCTTCTTGGATCTGGGGCCCCTGTGTGTGCGCGAGTGATCTGTGATCGGTGCTGGTACAAACGACAACGGACTGGCTGCAGCAGGAACAAGAAGCTACGACCGGGGCTCCTGGCATCGCGACTCGAACGGAGTGATCGGACGCTACGACCAGGGCTCCTGGCCTTACTACGCTACGAACGGAGCAAAGGGCCTCGCTGAAGAAAGGAAGCTAAGGCCCCAATGTCCCATTCTGAGGGTTCCCGTCTGGGGGAGCTGCCCGCACGGATGAGGCCCTCCGATCTGACGGAGACCGACCCTCCCGATGGGACCACTTCGGTCGAAGAGGACCGTGGGCTGGAAAGCACTCCGTGACGCCAAGGAGGGTAGGCAACATGCCAATGGAGCCCAGTGAATGCCGAAAACACTTGCATCCAGTGAATGAATGCCGAAAGGTGTGTGTCGCTCAAAAAGCAGGGTGCCATCATCGGGCTTCAAAGGGCTTGACCGGGATGGGCAACCTGGAACCAATATGCGGCTGGACAATGATAAGTCACTCATCCATCAAGAACCCTGCATGTTCGCCACCGATGTTGAGTGCTAAACACCTTGAATTGGAATCGTGAAACTCAGGGCCCTCGTTAACCTCCTGGTCGTCATTGGCTGTAGATGGGCATTCCACATGAATAGTCAGGTAACTTAAACTGTGTCATGCTCTGAATACATGTCATCACATCTCAACGCTCCCCAAACCTAGGGTAAATCATGGACATGAACAAAAGGTGCTGCATATAGCAGCATCTTGCCTGTTCCTCTCTTTTTCAGGGGTTCCATGTATTTTGGATCCAGAGTCCAACCACCAACTCTGGAAGCGGCCGGGCCGCGGCCACCGCGGCGATGCGGTAAGGTCCGGCCCACTTCCAGCGCTCCTCCAATCGGCAGGGAGGGACCATGGTGGAGGGGCTCCGGAGCCTATGGTTCCGACCTTCCGAACTCGTTCTGCTCGTTCTTTGTACTTTTTTGGGGTTGGAAAGTGCAAACTGACGTAACGAAGCTCTTGAAGTTCCACAAGAGCATCTCAGAGTTCAGACATCCGGGTCAGAGATGTCCTTTCCAAGAACGCAGAGTTACAAAAAGGGGTCTTGAGATGTTCTGACGTGACATTGCTCAAAACAAAACACATGACTCATATGACCATTGCCAAGATCCGTTGGGTCTTGATTGAAAAACCTCCGACCCCCAAAAAAGGGATCGTCGAGATTCCGTGCTCAGCGAGGAGTTCGTCAGCCGTGGCGGAGTGAACTCCGTTGGTCCCGGCGGAGTGAACTTCGAAAGCAGCGCGGTGGGCGGAGTTCCTCCGACCCGCAAAGACGTCAAAAAGGAACTGCAGGACATGAGACTCATATATGGTTGCACAAAACAAAGAGGTGCCCCAGAAACGCCCATGCTGTTGAAAGCCGGACACCCATTCCCTCACTACCTGAAGCAAGTTAACCATGAAAAGAGAAGCGCCTTGTTGCACATCGTTTTCTTATGTTTTCACCAGCCAAACCCATCGCTGTCCGTAAAGGATCTCGGAAGCTTCATGCCAAGGCCGTTGCACAACGGAGAAGTGGTTGTGTCAGTTGCTCTAAGTGCAAACCACCTGGTCGCTATATAGTATAGCCATGCAGCCATGCCATGCGATACAGAATTTCCACCTTTGTCCAGTCTGCACGTGGCTCTTTTCCGGGTGTGCTCTAATGTGCTTGCAATTCTCAGAATCGGCTTTCCTGTGGTGGTGGTGGTGGTCCACGAATGCTTTGTGGACCAAGTGAGAGGAGGCCGTTTCAATCCCTTCTTTACACAGGCGTTTTTCTAATGCATGATTAGCGCATGGCTATCGTGGTCACCAGCGTCCTCCTTTGAGGGGGGCGGAAACCTCTCCTTTGAGTTGCAAAGAACCCAAGCCCTGTCCAAGTCATGTAAAATATGAGTCTGCACTGCTGAACATCTCATCTAAGTTGCAAAGACTTTGAACTATTATTCCTTGAAGGGCTCTGAGGTGTTCTTTTGCTTGACCATGCCAACCAAAAGTGACAGTTGTGAGCAAAACCTGGTCAATGTTGACTCAAGAAAACCCAAAGAACATATTGTGTGTTCAAGGTATGGGCCGTCCAATGCCATCTCTACCATCCTTCGACCTCCCACAAAGCACCGGAGCACCGTGCTGTCCGAGCTAAATCTGGGCCCCTGGAGCCGAACAACGCGAAGCTGCGAGCGGAGCGAGCTGCGAGGTCTTCACCAAAACGACCCCCGCGAGCGGGTCGTTTTCAGCGCCGTTTTTCATGTTTTCCGGTCAGTGGAAAAAACACATTCTCGAATGGATGACCAGCAGCTTCATGACCAAATCTTCAATGAAATCCATATACCCGGAAACATCCAGAAACTACCTGTGGAAACGATTCCCAAGGAAGCTTCTAGTTACTAGAAAGCTTCAAAGACATACTAAAAAGCTTCTTGTTACTACAGGTGAAACGATTCCCAAGGCACACCACTTTGGTCCATCCATCTTGGGTGGTCAGGCGTCGATTGCTCACTGTAGGGAGAAGAATCCGGCCGAAAGCTTTAAGCGGCTGAAAGAGTCGGAGTCTTAACACCTTCCTCCTGAGATGCACGAAATCAAGGGGAAACATGTCCAAAACAACATTGCGGCATATTTTAAGTGTAGCATCTAATTTATACCGTACCAGTACCTCGTACCTCCCCTAGACTATCATCACTTCAGTTCAGAACCATCCGGACTGCGAGAATGCTCGCCCAGCAGGCGCCCACACCCGCGGATCATCTGAAAATTCTGCGGCCTTCGACCGAGCTTCCTCCTCCCGGTTTTGTTGCGCCATGGCGCGCCTGGGATTCGACCAGCCGAATGGGTGAAGGAGCGGGTGGGGTGTTGAGAACGCGGGAAGGAGAACGCTGCAAAATAATGTGTAAACATGAGTCCCAGACCATCCATGGTACTGGAATAGTTCATGTACTGTAGAAAAACACCAGAATGGTTTACATCTCCAAATTAGGTGATTTTATTGATCGACCGTCTACATGATCCCAATGTAAATAACTAGTCCAGTCCTGATGGTCTGGGATTGAACATGTGATCTGCTTGCAGTCCAAAAGCAAAGTTGTTTGTTCCAAGATCTTTCAGGAAGGAACTTCTCAGCTCTTGGACGTGCTGAGCTGCTCAACTGTGGTTCTTTTGCAGCTTTTGAGCCCTATAAACTGTGGTGAAACACATCAAACACTCCTTAGTCGACTAGCCAGTCCTCCGCAGCCAACTTGAGCGCTCCATCTGATGGTGCCAAGCGCGGTTCTTGTGCTCCAAGGGACCGGGGAAAAGGGAATTCACCCATAGGGCCCATAGGGAGTCTCACCCATAAGAAAAGGGGGATTCACTCATAGAGAATTATACCTAAGAACGATGGCTGCCACCCTAAGAGCGACGGCCTCCAACCTACTAGCGATGGCCTCCAACCGAGCCCGAGCCGTGGATTCCGTCGAAGGCCAAGGCACTCGTAGGCATCCACCTTTTGCCGTTTCACACTGGCCGCCGCCTCTTGACGCCTTGCGCACAGAGCGCGGATGCTGGCGATGCGGTGAGAGCGTGAGGTACGGTGCGAGCGGATGCTGGCGATGCGGCGATGCGGTGGATTGAAGTTCACTCCCTGGAATCATCATGGAGGCGGAGTTCACCACCTATTTTATTTGTAAAGGAAAATGGCCATCCTTTCGGGGCCATGCCATCCCATCCACGGGGCCGACGATGATGATAGTGTAAGTGGTTTGATACATTATTGGATGTGGTGAATCTTTAGTTGCTCCACTTCTGGCTGGATGACATGTGCAGAAGTGCAGGGAATACATAAAATATTTTTTTTTGAACCTGAAAACTAGGTCTGATTCTCGAGTGGGAAAGTGATTGGGAATACTTGGCAACCAAAGCTTATAGGTGTTTTGGAATCTTTAAGGCTGGCCACGTATACTAACACAGAATATCATCAATTGGAATCTATACGACTATATATATACAGTATCTATGACACCATGATCGCCATCAAATGTTTTCCAGGGCAAGTCCATGAACATCGCCATCTGAACACCCTTCCAAATCCATCAGCATCTACCTTCAATATCCTTCACCTTCACGGCACAACATCACTGGGCCGTTGGGTCCGGACGCGGCTGCAGTGGCGCCTCTTTTTCGAGGCGGCGGCTGCAGTGGTGCCTGAACCGAGCAGGAAGCGAAGTGGCGAAGTGACAACCCGAGCGATGGAGGGAAGACAACACACGGGAGCAAGACTGTCTATGGGACCAAGTGACTGAATTCTGACAGTGCAGCCGAAAAGCGCAAAGAGACTATCGTACCATTCTGCGATGAGTCAATTCTTCTGAAACAAACACATTATTTCACATCCTTTCCCATGCAGGAGATTCGCTCCATGCCTTTCGACGCAGCTTGCGCCAACGCTATGGCATACGGGTGGTTGCTTGGCAAGGGCGCCTGGTGCCAGTCTGCGCAGAAGTCTTCACAGCACTAGGGTGGACTGAGAGGTTCCTTAAAGAGTTGAACACAAGCATCCTGGAAGAGCGGTAGAAGAACATGTTTGCCATTGTTCTCGCCGATCTTAAACCATGTTAAACCGTCTTCATAGGCTCGAGGAAAGCACATCACTCATTTTCACAGCAAAGCTCCACCTGCCTCCTGATAGCCACCTGAACGTGCGACAAGGGCTGGGGAATGGATCGCAATAGCCACGAACACTGCCCAGTTGCCACCGTCACATGGGACTGGCATTTATTAATACCTACATATTGGGATCGTTTCAGGGGCATTGGCATATATTCCATGCATGGAGAATGGAGAATCATGGGCCAATGTCTTTGAGAAAATTATATCTGTTCTTTTCGTTGTCGCCAAGAACACCTTGATCGAATCCAAATCAATCATGGAACAGGCTGTGCATTTCTATAAATAAATATATATATATATATATATATTATATATTATTGTATATTATTGTATATATGGTACAACCCCCCACATGGTACCTCTATACGGGTCATCTTCCAGGTTTCAGGAGCGCAATGTGCACTCAGGGATATCATCAAAGGGGGTACTCCCTCTCTCTCTATGTATATTGTAGCATGATTTGGGAAATGGGTCTTTTTCGCAGTGTACCATCCAGTGGACGTGCCAACGGTTACTGGAACTGCCGGTTTCCTAGATGCAGGTACATCAAACACACTCCAATCACCGGGAGATGCTACTCTGGTGTTTCATACTTAAAGTCACTCACTGCTGTTGGTGGAACAAATCCTTGTCTGCTGTAGTTTATCATTACAATCCCCGTGTCGGGTGCTTATCGGAATTTGATTCATTTCTTCAGCCTTTTCCAGTGGGAATGCGAAACACTCACGTGAACCTGTGATGGTTCCAACCAATCGCCATAAGGCCTCCCAGCGCTTGTCACATCGTATCCTACCTCTGTTTCTGACTGTGTGCGTTTCGACTGGGGCTTGGTAAAGAGGAATGGGGGAATGGATCCTAACGTATATCTATAAAGTCACGAGTCATTCCCTCATTCCCTGCCAAGCACCAGTCGGTTGGAAGCTTAACGATCACATTAGTTTATCAAATGCATACACTGCATATAGATGGAATGCAGTATACAATAGTATACTTGAGGCCGAGGGTAGGTGACGAAAGCTAGCAGGGGTGCATCCGGACTGGTGGGACATCAAGCGGAGTGAGGCAAATGCTCGAGGTAAAACGTTGTGAACATGTAAGACACACAAACAGCAATGACACAGCCGACCTTAGAATTGAAGTCCCCGATATATAATTAAGGAAGCGTGGCTGGACTTTGCCACACTGTTCGATGCATCCGATGTGTTCACGAACCTGTGAGCTTGTCGAATCTGTTGCACCGTATCCCAAAACCTCCACGGAGGAGTTGAACCAGTGTGGATGCCATAAGAGGTGCCCAAGAGGTGTCCCAGAGGCAAAACAAAGCTGCTTGCATGATTTGTTTGGTTTCGTCTATCGATGTCGATGTCATGAACGTGTGAGCTTGTTGAATCTGTTGCACCGTATCCCGGAGGAGTTAAGCCAAAGTGGATGCCATAAGAGATGCCCGAGAGGTGTCCCAGAGGCGTCCGAGGGGGGAGTTGAACCCACGGGGGGGGGGGGCCCCCCCCTACATATGAAGTTTTCACGTGATGCGGCGATCCCGAGGATTCCAGCCCCTCACTTGCTAAAGCAAGGACAACTCCAGCTAGCTGGTGCTAGCTTTCGTGACATACTATAGCTAGTCTATCTCTCTCTATATATATATATGGTCCAGTACAATGCGTGGTAAACACAGCGGAATACTATGCTTCCGTGTGGTTACCAGCTCTTGGCGCTGCCTGGATTCCATGGCGCTGCCTGGATTCGTCCGATTTGTTCAGCGCGGCGCCTTCCCATTGGAAGCGTACGAAGATCACCGTGAGATTGTCCTGCGATGCGTTTGGAAAACCGTGGCCGGGGCGGCAAGTCCGGGGTATGGGAACCAAACGGGTGGAACGGTGGAACCTGGGATGGGATGGTGGAACTTCGGTCGGCAACTGGATTAGACTGGCGCAACCAAGGCTGCTAATGTTAATAGCTTTTCTTGAGGAGCGAATCCATGGCCTGACAGCATTGCTGTAGCACAGGGGCGCCCTGAGTTGTCTGTTATCACACTCCAATGCTCCAGCAGCCCCATGTGCATTGTGAGATAAGGAAGGGTGGGGCTAGAAGCAAATGTCATAGAACATAAACTATTATTGTGACCACAGTCACACCAAGTTAAGTATATAGCTTTAAACAAGAACAGGACTCTCTTTAAACACACCAGTAAAAACAAACAACAATTGTTTCCGATTGTTTCTCTGTTTCTGCTTAAAAGTTCCGGCCTGAAAACAACAAGGACTTAAAACATACAACCAAACCAGTCAAAAATGCAACAATGGGCACCTTGTATATAGACTTCACAATGGGCACCTGAAATATGACACATAACAAATAAATGAAACCCATTTAAACAAAGCAATGCTATTCTTGAGCATGCTGTGACTGTGACCCCGTGCAAACCAAAGAGGACGCCTCTGTGTTCGGTGTTGGCATGCTTGTCAGGAGGCTCTGCAAATGAGCGTATAGATGCGTATGTGCATTCCTGGCTTGGGGGCCACTCTTCCTCTTTTTGGCCCAAACTATAGGAACAAAAGCATCAGTCAGGAACTTTGCAGTTGTACTTGTTCATGCTTGGATCGCTTGGAGCCATCTTCGCCCTCTGACCCAGGCACAGAGTTTGCTCAAAAAACACATGAACAACAAATGGCACACCAGAAACGATATGAAAGAAGGAGACCCTCACCAAAGGTCGGCGCAAAGGTCATGGACCCGAAAAAGAAGGTACTTCCAATAGTTGTCATTGACCGTACAGGACGGACCCGGTACGTCAGCTTTTCCAAGCCCGTTCTGCATCGATGCATGGATCGGCCTCTGTTTGGATCTTAAGGGTTTCACCATGTTTCACCTGTAGGGCTTGCATAGCTTCAAGCAGGTTTAAATATGTTTAAATCCATGAGACCGAAGGCCGACCCGATCGGTCCTCACTCCCTCGCTTGTAGGCCTCCTGAACCAGCGCGCCGCACGCTATTCGGCAGCCTCGAACGCGCCGGCGGATCGGTAGGATGGAGGGCGTGTCGTCGATCATCATCGGTTCGTTTCGCATGAGGAGGGATGTGCATTTTTCTGTGGTGGGTTACATTGAAAGGAACCAGTTCACAGTTTACAGTGTACTCATATAATAGATTATTCATAGATAGATATATTGTATAATATATATATAACTATATATATATATCAGAATGCAGGTGGTGTTTGGGTGGACCCGGGGGGTGGCCAAACCCTATTTCTGAGCAAGAGTGAATAATGATGGTCAAATATGGTCAGCCGTGTGTGGCTGTGTGTGTAATGCACTATTCTTATTATTAACAGGTGCCCTGAGACCGCAAAAGGAACATCTTGAGCACAAACATGCATAAATTCAGGACTGCATCATGTCCCTACATTCAGACTTTGGACAAGAACCTACAGGATGCTACAGGTCTTGACTCACATCTCTCAACGTTCTTCTTTCCAGAGCCTTCAAAATCTTCAAACATCGGAAACTGCAGCTGCATGTTCACCCTGCAGCTGCATCAGCAAAAACGCGACATCGACGTGTTGACCCATCATCTCAGCAAGGACGCTGACACGTCGATACAGCAAGGACGGACGCTTGCAGCGCCTTGTGTGCCTTGTGTCCAAAAGTGCAGGTGCTCAGTTGTGGGACAAAAGGTGCATGATCATCATGATCTATAAATATTATCTGAATGGACTAGCTGCTAGCTGCTAGCTCACACATCCGTGAAGGTTGATGTGTTGATCTGGTTGGCCATGACACAGGTCCAACTAACCCGGCATGCTAATGTTGTCCTTGCATGCAAAACCCTTAATTCAAAAACTACAAATTAATTTGCATCGAGATGTCCAAGTCTATCATCAAGAATCATTACGGCTGGAAAGCAACAAACCATCAGCAAAATCTCTCTGAGCTTGTTGCCTTTGCGCGCCGAGCTTCACCGCGGTTCTGGGTGTTCCGACGCTTCACAGGGTCGGGTGGCCCAGGCCTCCGCATCTCCAGCTCCGCGCAGATCTGCAGCGAAGTCACTCGAGGCGACAAAGGCAGTGTGTGAAAAAGGAACACATCTCACACGTCACACGTCATGTCTTTTATGATCTTTTTATGTTCTGGTTTCTGGCTCATGTTTTTGTTGTGGAGTCGTGGAGGATGTTGTAAATGTGTTAATCTAAGTATTATTTTATCTATGATTCATGTATTAACAAATTGTATTGAATCCGGCCAGCATCCAAAGCACAATGTGAAACCCTCCCTGGTGCCGTCTGTGCCCAAAGTCAATGGGGATATATATATATAAGTGGGTTAGGGACCATGGGTTTTTGACCAGTTCTGTTCATAGTAATAATTACTAAGCCCCCCCATTGGATTGTAAAGCCTCTCCATATGGGGGGGTTCCTTCATCAGCCGTCTACATATGTCTACAGTTGCTGCAAAGAATCCTCCAATACCCTTTTCGCGCCCCCTTTTGGCCTTCAGAACGATGCGCAGATGCCCCGTGCTGCGCAAAACACGACGCACCGCCGCGTCGTATAGACGACTGCGACGGCTCGATTGATGCCTCGTCGTCTTGCATCACGTCGGAGATCCCGTCGCACATTAAGGCCATGGACATGTGCGTCCTCCACTGGTACCGGCGGTACCAGCGGTACAGGCGGTGACACCGACAAAGAGCCGTCAGATGTGGCCAGGTCATGGATGTCATTGAGATCCACAAGAACGAGACTAGGAGTTGGTCATCCAGAGGTGTGATGGGGCATGGATCTTGCAATAAGCCTAAGAGCAGCTCTTTTGCGAGGACAAAGACTCGGAACAAACATCGATGTGTGCCACTCCCTAAGACAGTGTGGTAGACTGGTAAGCTGAAGTTACAAATGAAGTTCATTCAAAGATATTCAAAGTGAACGACCTGATGGCCTGATGGTTGTGTTACACTTTTACTTTACACATCTTGAACGTCAATCAAAACATGCTCCAAGTCTGATCTGGCAAGGCGTGACCGAATCGAAGTTGCCACACATCAACTGGCATACGATGGCATGGCATAAAGTTTGCTCAAAGAGCTTCCTTGCAAAGGACACCCAAACGTGACATCAAAACACTCCAACCATGTGTCAAAACACATCGAAACACTCCAACACTCCAACAGCCAACATCGCCTATCGAGTTGCACGCACTTCACATCTGGCTCTGCGATGAGGAGTGGCTTCCCCGTCACTGCCTTTCGGACGCAGCCGTTACCCAGCGGGTTCTGACACCTGAACATCCCCACCCAAACCTGCATGTATGGCCTACATGATCCTACATTGGGGTTCAAAAAGGGGTCAATGGAGCCATAGATTCAATACATGGATGTTCCATGTCATTCTTTGGGAGGGGGGATGGGTGAACATAATGTAGACTCTTGAATGTTTCATTATACTTTAACTTCCTCATTTGGATTGAAGGGCGCCTCTTCATCTGGGGCTTGAAATATCATCAAGAGTTCACATGAATTACACCAACACTCGAGTGGTTGTGCCATGAAAAAAAGATGTGAAGAGGTTAGCCATAAGGACTTTTCAAGAGACCCCCCACTGGGCGGGCCAGGCTGTGGAACTTCGGGTTTCGGGCCCGGTTCGAGATTCTTTGAACAACAGACGGCGCGATGGACAATCTCAACCAGCAAGTAAAGGTTTGAACCATCAACACATCTCTGAACCCAGCAGGTTTTGCGCAGGTTGCAGACCATGTTGCGGACCCGTTTTGCGCACCCTCTGTCTCATCTTCTAAACTCTTCCAAACAACCACCCACAGAAAAAGATCCGAACTCTTCAAGGAATTCTGGGCATCGCTAGATTGTTTCCAACATCTGGGTTTTCGAGCCGAAACAAAGGAGATCCATCTCCCCACCTGACGCAAGGCGTCTGCGCATCTCACCACCCTCTTGGTGTTCAGCCCCACCTGACGCCTTGTCTACCCCGCACCTTGAAGTCGCGATCGCCCAAGGCCCGGGAGACCGCCAGGGCCACGGGCTCCTGGACAGCGCCGAAACGGGCGGCCGACGAGACGAGGTTCGGATTCCGAGGAGAATGAGACGAAGATTTTGGTCCTGCGGACGTGTGCAGTTCTTCACTGGTGTGCTTCTTTTTTGCGGGGAAGCGGTGTGTTTTTGCCACTTCAAGTGGAGACAGGAAAGAGACGATTGTTGGTGGACCTTGATGGTCTTGCAAACGGATCGGGGCCTAGGAGGTACGATCACCGCTGAATCAAGTAATTAGCTGCCGAAAGGCAGGAATGCACAGGATTCCTCACAGTGATATATCCCAGACCATCCATGTATTTATGGAATATATGCCTACAATGACCCCCCCAAACCACCCCAATGTAGGTACATTGATGGTCTGGGTATTTGTATGTAATGGATCAAACTGCAAAGAACATCAACGAGAATTGGACGAGCATCTCAGAGGTTTGAAGCGAACCTGTCATCAATGCACGAAGTGTTCTGTCTGTCTGTGGCAAATGGGGCTCAATAGACATAAACCAAACAAACCTTTATATAGCAATTTCAGAATGCGCTATCCCCAGGGGTTCTCAAGGACTTCTCAATTTGAACGTGTGGTGGTCAAAGCGTTTCACATGTACGTCCTTATGTATGTCAATGTCCTCATGTCTGCTTTGGAACACATCTCACACGCCCACGCCTTGCCAGAGAATCCCATGCCCAACGCTTGTTGGCGCTTCATCTCTCGCATCTTCTCCTTCATGGCACGAAGGAAGGATGAAAGGAAAAGAAAGGAACAAAGTACCAGGATCATCCAATGGGTGTCCAACAGACTACCCTACCCTACTTACAGGTCTCCTTTGGGCACCCGTTGGAAGTGCTAGGTATATATTGAAATAGAGAGAGAGAGAGAGGGAGAGACACAGAGAGAAAGAGAGAGACCCGGGGAAAGGTGATATTGAAAGAAGAGAGGGATCCCGGTCCACACCTTCGTATCTTGACATGGCCCCTCTGGCAATTTGTTCTGTTGCAAGTCACGTACCGTCAGCCACCTCGAACGTGTTCGATCCAGCCACCAAAAGCCACCAAACTAGCCAACATGATCGCGCAAGATTGGATGTGGTGAAGTTCCAAAAATATGTGTAAAAAAGAACACCTTGGACCTGCAGGTTTTTAGTCATGCTTCATTGACTGGGCGTGAATGGTATACCCTATTCTTGAACCAACGCACACTCAGGATGTTTACTCTCCAGACCTTTGTTTTTGCAACAGTGAGTTTGGGAAGGGATCAACATGGACCGACACACAACAAGAGGGGGGCGTGCATAGCTTAGCTGAATCGAATGAACACATCACAGCCAGATCGGATTTTCCGGCACACACATATGAAACATTAGAGGCTCTGGAAACGAGATGTGACTCTTCAAACACAGATGCTTGTATGAACTGATGGCTCTTTCGGTCTTAAGGTCCAACTCAAACCAACAAGTCCGCAAACTTCTGGGCTCAAATCGCGCTTGCGATGCTTTGGCTTTGTATTCCGGAAAAAGAAACACTTGGAGATAGAGAATTGTATGTCTTCCGGAAAAAATAGAACAAAACAGTTGGAGATATAGAGAACGAGAGTTGCTCTCTCATTTTGGTTTGCTTTTCCAAGTCTCAAAACATGCCGGCCTCGGTTGCGGCTCCGACGAGGAGGCGATCCAACGGAAGCTGAGCATGTTTCGGAGGACCATGGTATGCTTGAGGGGAGAAGCTCATGCTGAGATGGATCACGCAAGTGCAGTGCCTTCATCGGCGTGCCTTGTGCCTTCCCGCACCTTCTCACCAATTCTCCGATGTGAAGCTCGCGGCCTTGGACGAGCTCCACCTGCTTTCCGCCTTCCCCTCAAACGCGCGTGTGAGGTGTCGCTTCTCATTCTTGCCCAGCTTCTCTTTCCAGGAGTTATTGGGCACAGAAATAGATGGGCTAAGGGCATGGAACGCGCGCATTTTAATGCTTTGGTACAACACCTGGGCCATCAATTTACAGTCATGAAAGTAATATAGTTCACCTGCAACGTCTTCTGAAACGTCTCATGCAATTCACCTATATAGGGATCAGGTCCTCTGATGAGGAAGGTGTAGTCCTTTTCCCTTTACCCAAAACACTGCATCATGTTCATGTTTTTTCGTTCTTCTGTTACTTTCTCGCCAGCGGCCGCTTCTGTTGTTTCATGGCGACGGGCCACTTCGAAGTGGCGGAGGACTCCTCCAAATTGAATGTAACTTGAGCTTCCTCGCGCATAGATCCGCATAGTGAAAATACACTCCCTGAAACAACCATGGAAGTGGAGTTCACCCCCGTCTTCTTAAAGGAAAGTAGTCTGAGCGTATGGGGGCCATTTTCCACTTCCATATTAGTGAGTCAGAGTGTATGTGCTGACATCACTGTCTGCAAGTAACTCGATCAATGATCCATTCACTCACTCGTGACACACGCATCAGCTATCCCCGCCCAAGCACAGTACGCTGTAGGAAGCACTGTTTGGCCCCGGCCCTTGCGGATATTCAAACAATTTCAAGGAGGTCTCGCTCGTAACACATACACCCATAGACCCCCGCGCGCGGGTCCCTGACGAACCATGGCACTCACCGGCAGTCTGAAGGCCACTCCTCGTAGCCATCATGGGCAACCCTGTACCTGACCAAGCATAATTTAAGGAAAAAAATACTTTAAGGAACCTAAACCTAACAGCGATGGCCTCCAACCTAAGAGCGATGGAGGAGCGATGGCCTATCAGATCGACTTTTGTTGTCCTTTTGTTTCATTGATTCCTTGGAGCCTCAGGACCTTCAACTGGGCCTCCCATGCGATTCTCAAGCCGCACCCCTGACACCTCTCCAGAGCATCTCTTTGGAAGCCACATCATCAGGACCTGCATGGACCCGGAAAAAACCCGCCAGTTCTGGTGTCCGCTTCCGGTTCCCACTTCCCCTTGGTGTTGTCTGAAACCGGCGCACACGCCCATGCCGAAGTCCAAGACCAGGCCACCAGCGTCCTTCACCCGCTTGGCCTGGCATCAGTGAAGGACTGGTCAAGGATCAAAGAGCTCTTTTCAATTGAAGTTTTTTGAAGGCTTTGGGGGTGGGAGGACTGGGAGGACATGACCAGTCCAAAACGTTCACTTTTGGGGTGATGGTGACACTTGCATGAGTTTTTGCGTCAGAAGGAGGGAAGACCTCAAGCAAGGGGCCTTTCTTAGGTCACTCGAACCTTCTATATATCTCAAGGTTGTTGTTGAAAGTCTTTGTCGAAGGGCACAAGGCAAAAAACCTGAGGTACATACAAGTCAAGCCGCATCAAATAAGATCAGACAAATCATCCCAAGGTTTCAATCACCAAACGTTTGATTGAAATATGGGCCTTCCAAAAGTCTATCTGATAGAAATAAATATGACTCAATGAATGCAGTCAAATTCATCTCCAACCACTTCCTCATCGTCCAGCCAGATGGGCCGATGCGTCAGCGCATTGAAATGCCCAGAACTGGGCTAATCCAGTTTCCCCCCGCTGCGGTTGCCCAACTGCGTGGCACCGTCCGCCCGAGAAGAGGCACCCGTTCAGTTGCTCCATCTGTGACGGACTCCGCGGAGTCATCGGAAATTTTGACCGAAAAAGGTGTTGACACCTGCTTTTCTGAATCAGGATCTTCCCGTCGCAGTGACTACCATAGAATTATTGAATATATTGATTGGAAAACAACTGAATTACTATTGTCCAAACAACAAAAAACACCAATCAGCATCCTGCACATGCCTCGAAGGGGCCCATTCTTGCCGGACAAGGCGCAAATTCATCTCAGAGCTGTCCAAACTCACCTATAGTTTAATTGAGACACAAACCTCAAGAGGTGGTTTATATGGACCCCCATCTGTCTAGGACGTCATGGGGTCTGTGCCATCTATATATGTATACATATAATATATATTTATACACTCTGAAACCACTGTAATTAATATCCAAAATGGGTAGATGAGCGGAATCTTCAACACCCTGTTGGGTGGGCTTTTGTGGGGAAGCTCCTTTCCACAAGCGGCGTTCGCGCCTCAGCCTCCAGATTCGGCCGATGGTCCTGGAATTCCGATCTGATCGCAACAAAAACTGCAGCGGTGTCGGATGTGGAGGGTGTAGCCTAAGGTTTGGATGGCGAGCATATCAACTTTCGAGGGACCCATGGTTCACATATGGTCACATTACGCAGGCAAAATTCCAACTGGTGGGTTTATATCCCATGTATTTCCCTTCGAATGGGCCATGGCCCATGGCCGATTGAACGTCTCACTGAACACGCGAAAAACAAACACAATCTTTGCCAGAAACCATTGACCCCCAATGATTGGGCACAAACCAGGCTTCTGCTGGTGGAGAAAAACATTCAGCACTACCAAAAAGAAGGACAAACTCTTGCATTTGACGCTTGGGTGGTTTTGGGTAGTGGAGGGTTTCTTCCAATATATGAAGTACGTAGCGTGGAAACCCTCCAAAGGGGTTTGTGAAGTACGTAGCGTTATTTTTCAAAATCAGCAGTTAACTTTACCCTCTGAAAATCATATGTTTCTTTGTGTGGCCTTTCTGTGGCAACTGCTGGCGTGTCTATGAAATTCACAAGCATTATGCTTCAACATGCTTCAACTACCGTAACTACACAAGAACAAACCCTGTCCGGGCATTGTATCATCTACCTTAATTGGTTGAAGGCAGTCAATCTCGTCAACCCTCCTATTCATATGACCTGCTTCTGAGTCAGGACCACGTGTTACACGTGGTGCCAAGCCCTACAAAGGTCCTCACAAGATTAGAACAAGAACCTTGACTTGGAACAAGATCCGTCTCCTGATGCATTGTCCATTGCGGTCTTCGCTGCTCTCTGGACGCTCCAAGCACCCTGAAAACTGAGCAAGTATCTGTCTTTGTGGGTGGCCTTATCTGTCTTTTTGTCTATAGTAGCTACTAGTACCGGTCATTTTGCACACTTTACTTTCCTGAGAAACAAAACAAACAATCAACTATGGCGTCCTTGGTGACGGCCACCGCAAGCAGCTGTTGCATCTGAGACCTGCAGTTGTTGCGCCGGTGTGCGAATCCTAGGCCAAACGAGGATATCCTTTTGGACCTTTGTCATCTTAGCTTTCTGGGGTCTGAGACCGCCGCAAGCTGTATCGAGGAATGTTGTAAATTAAAAGTCTTAAGAACTCTTGGGGTGTCAGTTCCCTTCTTTTCTAACCACATTGTCTGACAAACAGTTCATTCCCCTCCGAACCCCGCAAAATGCAACCTCTCGACCGGGTACCCCGTCGAGAGGTTTCATTTAGCGGGGGTCTAGCGGGACACCCAAGCCATTCACAAAACTTCCTGAGCTGGACCTCCAAACTTCCAGACCTGGACCTCCACATTTCCAGAGCTGGACCTCCACACTTCCGGAGCTAGACCTCCACACTGGTCGTCCTGAAAGACATCGATTCGCTGTTCGTTCAAGGAACCATGGTGACATGTTGCGCCAGTCATGGCCATGTAGTAGAACACACGTCGTCGAATTCCATGCATGAGGTCGGCGACGCTTGTTTCGCAGGCTTGGTGGTTTTCGGCCGATGCAGGCAGGTGGAGTGCCAGCCAGGGGACCACTTCAGCTTTGATCACCAAAGCCAGCAGGTACATTTGCAATCTGTGTGCTGTGGCAGACTGCCTCTTCTCAGACTGCCTCTTCTCCTCCCATGTTTTTCAGGTCAACCAATTTCCAGCACATGTCCTTCTCCCTGGTCTGAAGTCTTTTTCTGACACTGCCGTTCTCTACAAAAAGCATCTGTCATATGCAGGTAATGGGCCGTGCAAAAGCTGGGAACTAATTTGGACCAGGGCCCATGCCAAGAAAGCAACATCTGCAAAGGCATGACTCGACAGGCAATTGCGAGATGTTCTGCCATTGAACTCTTTGGCCATGGTTGGATTCACAACGAAAACGTCGACAACACCAAAGTCTTCTGTCAAAAAACAACATCACTCCTGAGTGTCCAAACGCATGCAGTGTTTGTTTCTACTCCCGCAAAAACCAACCAAGACGCCCCATGCAAACCACGAAGCTCTGGCCATGTCCACGGACCCCGCCGGTGCCTTTGGCATAAAACCAATCTCGAATCGCCCACCTTGTGTTGCGAAGCGCGAGATGGACATCCGTCCCAGAGCCCGAGATGGACATGGTAAATAAACTCCGTGTCTTACACCCAAGATATGTTGGTGACTGGGACTCTCATGGTCTCATTTTTCTACTCATCATGGAACAATTTACCAAGATCAACACAGGAGGCTAATGGATCTACTCCCCAAGAGATGTTTGAGCCATGGAGGCTAATGTATCTACGCATGGCTAGAGGTTTGTCCCATCTTAGAAATGTTTCGCGGACTTTCCCTTCCCCAACCCGTCATGGCACGCAGGAGTCCAGGTCCAGCGATGGAAGATCTTCCAGGTCGGGCGAAGTAGGCAAAAACATCAACACAAAAGATACCCAAACAACTTACAAACAACTTACAGGACGCACCCAAACATGATTTGATTACAATGTCTTAAATTGGGACACAAGGTGTTTGATATTGTTTGATGTTTTGGGAAGCAATATATGAACTCACTCCCATTCAAATCATCTTCTAGGAATCTTGTGAGACTAAAACTATTCATCCACTCTGGTCAGCTAGCTAGTTAGGATTTACGCTGGGTTGTACGGCGACGATACTCTGTTTTGTTGTGCCTTGCATCGGTTAAGTGAGACTTCGCAGGACTCATAGCAATGGAATTCTAGAAGAAGAACAGGACGACGAGTCTATGAGTACCACCTTGACAGGTCATTATATATTGGTCAAGTTACTATGAACATTGGCAAAACTCTGTGCGACTTCCAAAGTCTTAAACGACATTTGAAGAAGTCAGATGAACAGTGAACACCTCTATCATACCCACCAAAAATTACTCTACTCTCCAATAACTACCTTAAGTACTCCAACTTGGAACTCCTGGTGATTAAACTCTCCCAATCTGGTTCCTCCTGACCAAATTTCAGCCTGAGCATCCCGGGCCCAAGCGGTATAGAGCTTGGTGCCCACCACCAAAGCCACGACCTCGGCCGAGAGGGAATATTTCATTTCGCGAGTACTGGAAAGAGAACTCCTTGGTTCATGCAGGGTGAAGGTATTCACCCGTGAAAATCCGGCTGGACGTCAGTGATCCCACTGATGTCGGTACGGAAACACTCAAGCTCTACGGGCAAGCAAGTAGTGCGCTTCAAGTTGTATGTGCGCACATACTCAAATAGCTTCAGCCAAGAGGTGGTTCATCCCTTGAGGATAAATCTTCGCCTTAGCTGTACAAAAGGCTCCCTCAGCATCTTTGCCCTTGAGAGCAGCGTGCGGTCCAGGCGCATGTGGGCACCGACCAGCAAGACCTTGCTGCAACACGAGTCGTCTGAACAGTGGCAGCCGAATCAACAGAAGGGTCGTGGGCTTGACCCCACTGGCTCCAAGCGTGCACTGGTCGAAGGAAATGACGGTCGTGCACTGCAGCCTTGACATCCATCGAAGCTCGTCGAGCCGCCAAATCGACGGCGCTGGCTTTTCTTTTGCCCAGAGAGCAATCTGGGGGTGCTCGATCCAGGCGCATCCGCCACTTATGGCTGCCTCCCACATCAGTGTGATCAGGGTATACAGCAACTGAGCGCCAACCCAAACTTGTCGATCTTGGCGTTTACCGCTGTGTGGCAAACCCCACGGATGATGTCGACTTCGCAAGGGGGGGGCCCCCCGGCATCCATCTGGCAGCGGTCCAAGTCTCACATGGGCCCGCCCCCCCCCCCACACCTATGGTTCTTCGACTTCGTATTTGGTGCACCCAGAAGTCAATGGCATGCTGTCCAATTAAGTTGCCAGCTTGTCCTTGAAGACACAGATCGACACTGAGGCAAAGGATCTGTCGGTTGCCAACAAACTCTTGGTGCTCAATCTGCCATTGGAGATCTTTAGGGCGCCTATGACCTGCAAACAAATGCACAAAGATAACTTCTTGGGTATTCAAATGCAGGTCTAATCCAAGAAGGGAGCTTTCACAAAAGCGCCGCAGATCTCCTTCAATTGCACCTCCTGCCGACTGGAAAACAAAACCCCCTTCTGGGAGGGCTGTGCCATCGACTCTTTCCTTAGTGACAAAATGCCCACTGACACTTTCCCAGGAAGGAGATACCGTCGGTTATGCCATGTGCTTGCTTAGCATAACCTCAGCATCACTAGTACCAACAAGGGGCAGAGCCGCAAAAGGGACCTTGCATGCTGGCAAGACTGCCTTACGGACATGCTGGCCAACTTTACGCTGTTGCCTGGTCAGTTCAGCATCTTCTTGGTCGCAACTTTGCAGTTCTTCTAATGAAAGAGGCGCAAACACAGCTCGGAGCTGCGCTAAACAATGATGTGCAGTCCTTAAATGAGCAATGAATCTCGGACGAACATGATATTCAGTCCCGCAACCTGCGCAATACGAACCTGCAGCATAAAACTTTGGGAGAGGTCGATACCCGTGCTTTTGAGAAGCATGCATGAACAACCCTCTTTTGGTAGTGAACTCTTCAGCACACATGTCGCATTGATAACGCTGCACCTCTGCCGAATCTGAAGATCGAATAGGGATACCGTGTGGCTCGATCCTAAAATGCAAAAGTTTGCGCCGCATTTCTCCAACTGCAAGACGATGTTGATATCGCAGCCAAGCCGAGGCCGCTTTGCTAACAAGCGCTTTCCAGTCAGGTAGAGCAGAAACGAAACCGCACCATTCTTGGAAAGGTGCATCTTCATCAATCAGGCCAATATGTTTCGGGTGCTGGGATCGAAGCCATTTAAGGTCGGTACGGACCCTCTGACTCCAAGCGAGATCATCAGTACAACTCTCTGTGAGATGCCACAAAATTGGAGGAACATGCTTGAATGCTCGCGCAAGATAGCGAAGCCTCTGCAACCTCATAGCAATTTCAGGCGTATGTATGTGAAGCAAACCTGCCAGAGTTTCTGCACTGAAACTGAATGGAGGAAGCCCTCTCAGCTGCGGCTCAACAAAAGGAACAACCATTTCACGAAAGGCTTGATGGAGCCGAGACAACTCCTGCTGACCAACAACTGCCAATACGTGATTGTGATAAGTAAGCCTGGACATGACGAGGGATCGAAAAGCTTCAGTTTGCTTGCAATCGAAATTTCCTCTCGCCCCCAGAGAGAACGACGTAAAGGCCCCCATGCCTTCTTTGCAGTGGCTATGCGATGTTGCACTTCTCTTTTCGGAGTCACATCAGCTTGAAGATAAGATCCAAGGCGCTTGTACGAATGACTGACACGTAAGCTTTTGCAACCGTGCTCCGTGACAATTGGCACCATGGCTTTCTGATGTATCATTACCCTTTCTTTGATTTTACAAGACCCTGTTCCCCGAAAGCTGATTAGCAGCTCAGATTTATCTTGTTGAAAGTTGACACTCAACCCTCTCTTTCTGGCTGCTTCGATCAAAATGGGCATGACTTGCGCAGCAGCAGTCATGACTCCCTCAGTCGTAGGGTGTAAGACTCCCACAGCGACATCATCAAAGAAAGAGATTTCGAGAAACTGGACATGAGCGCTAGATTGATGCACTCCATGCTGCACAACGTCATGAGAGCCAATCCTGCGCAATTCATCACGAACATCACATAGAATGCGCTGCATGATGATGTTAAAGAGAATGTCTCCTATAGGGTCTCCCGGTCTGGTACCTCTTGCCGTTTTAGCTACTTGCGGCAAACCCTGGATTCGGAAATGCGTAGCCCTCATGGCATCGCGGACTCTATGCCTGAGATTGCTGCTACAATCTCCTGAGACATCATCCTCTTTACAGCTTGCTCCCCGAACTCACGAAGATCATCCTCACTGAAACCATGTTGAAGCAAGACTATACACAGTGCATCATCCGTAAGGTGCACCCCAAAAAGGCCTTCCCTAAGCACATGGTAAAAGGCACTGTGCAAATCAAGAAAGACAATACCAACAGGAATCTGATGCACCGCTGCAAAATGCAGCCAGCTTTGCAACAAGTGATGACCCATGTCAGTGCTCTTACCTGGCCTTCCGCCAAAACAAGTTGGGCTGGCAATAGTTTCAAGTGTCAACGAAAGCCGATCTCGCAAACATGCGTGGGAGAGCTTTGCAAAAGCATGCAGACAAAAAGATGGACCTATAGTTTCTCGGGTCAGTATGAGCTCCCTTTTTGAAAAGCGGAATAGCAGTACCCGCTTTCCATTCAAGAGGCTCCCTAGCTGTCCCTGCTACCTTCATGAGGAGGAGATGGAGGTGCCTGGCAAGCACTTCTCCTCCTGCTTTGAGGAGCACATTTGGCAGTTGATCTGGCCCAGGTGCTTTGCCATTCTTAAGGCGACGAATCTTGGACACCACCTGCGACAGACTTGGCATATCGCCTGGTTCTAGATGCCCATATAGACTGGGCAGATCATCCTGAAACTGCTCCAGGGACTCTGGCGAAACTGCAACAGCTGCCTCTACCTCAACAAACAAAGTGAACCAAATCATTTGTTGGTCCTGGTAAGTCGCTGGAACATGTTTTTCCAGAGTTCTCACTTTCGGAAGGAGGGCTTTACTAGCAGCTTGTTTCTTCTTGCGTCCTAACATGGCTAGTTTTTGCATGACAAGTCGGGTATCATGTGCTTGCCCTGCCTCTGCGAGTTGCTCAACGATCTTGTCAAAGAAAGCTGACCTATCCCGTTTGCAAAGCATGCGAACCATTTTCTCGAGCTGACGGAGCTCGCATTTTAGATCATCCTTGAGCTCAAGATCCTGGACTTGCCGATACGCATTGAGCGTTTGTCTTTTCCACACAATCCATTCGATAGTTTCATGGGACATCCATGGTGGACGCTGACGACCTTTCTTTGTGGGGAAATGCTGCAAGGCTAAGCATTTAATCTGGTGCACTAACCATTCAGCATGAGCTTCCTGATCAATATGCCATACTGGCCACGGCAAATCTGCAAGGCTATCTTGAAAGGTCTTTTTGGGCTCTGGATCTTGACACTGCTGCCTATCAATCCGGAAAGCACCATTCTGGGGCACCATCCCAGGAACTACAGCTTGAAAGGCCATCTGAACTGGCACGTGATCTTCATGGGTGAATCCGAGATCAAAAGCTTGCCTGCATTGTGATTGAATGGCTCCTTGCGCCAAGGATTTGGAGGCTTGTATGTAATCAGTTCTGGTCCAGCCTCCTTTTGGATGTTTCCATGTACCATGACTGCCTTGATGGATACCCTCAAAGGTCTGTGGTACGAACAAGCCGCATTCTTTAAGCGTGCTCTCGAAAACCTCCGTGGCCCCTGCTGGCTCAGCCCCTTGAGAGCCGAAAAACTCACATTGATGAGTAGCAAGTGGTGCATTGGCATCGATCATACAGAGCATATGTGCACCAGCTGGGCACTTCTGAACTTGCTCGCTGAAATGACTCCACCAAACAGACGCATCGTCATGTCCAGCATTCCAGTATGGCGCATGACCTACCACTAGACACCAGATCCCTGCAGCATTCTCAATTTGCACAATCAGCAGTCTTGGTTCAGACACTCTGCAAAAACAGTTACATTGAGCCAAACGAATCGTCCCGGCAGTGTCAAATGCGAAGTGTTGATGCACCCGTAACTCACAGCCGAACTGACGAGCTTTGTGTGAGGTGCTACATCCTGATGCAAAGACCTTGTAATTGGCAGTGCATCTGACACCTTCTGACGTGCGTGCTTCCTGAAAGCCAGCAAACAAAACTCCAGCTTGATGCAATTGCCAGTCAGCCCTGGCAACTCTGCTCCAGAGTTGTCTCCTATTGCGTCAATCAAGCTTAAGGCATTGCAGGTTAAGCGCGTAAAATCCAGATCAAGGGCTTGTTCTTCCACCAGGAGGGGTTTGACGAGATGCGCAGGAGAGGCTCCTCGCCGACCGACCAAGCTCTGATCCGGACGGAACATATGCACGCTGTTTCCAATCACTTGACTGCATTCTGTCCACCACCACTCAACTTGGAGAGAATTACATGCCAGTTCATGCAACCATTCATATCTGGGCTGCCCTGCTTCTTGGCCCTTGGCCGTTGTTTGGCAACTCTGTCAGCTAGCTCAGTCCATGGATGGCCTGCATGTGCCGCTACTCTAGCGACAGCTGTCAAACCCAATTCACGAACAACTCGAGCAAGTCCGACTGCAAGCCCAGACAAAGGACGGTCATTTCCGGGGGGGGCTATGTGGGAACTCTTCACAATACGCTCTCGTCACATTTTGGACTCGATCTCCCAATGAGGTCCAGACTTGCAAATCTAGGGCCTCCTGTGAAAGAGGCGCCATCCAGTGGAAAATCCTGAAAGTTAGAGCATATCGATCTCTCATAGGAGTACGTGGACCTGTACCTGGCATGGGGATGAACCAAATCTTGAGGATTTGCAACAAAGTCCATCACCACTGAAAAATTGGCACCTGAGTTCAGTGAAAAGTTGTTCAGAGCCCCAAGATTGATACCCGGAGAAAGATACAGCATGAACACAATGAGACAGGCTGCAAGATGTCCTCGTGCTTTTTGGATATCATCATGAGGCCAGCATGTCACAATCAAGTACGCCGCAAGGATGCAGGCAAAGGCATCCACACCAAGAGGGTCAAGCAGAGATGGGATCCTGATGGTAACTGATGTTGTTCTCCGTCTAAGAGTTGGGACTGCAGATGCTCCATGTTGCAAAGGCAAGACATGCATAGTAGCACTGCGAAAGCGTCTTTGAGCTGCACGGATCTGGCTGGATGAAGGCATTGAGTAAGCCCCAAGGACCACTCCATTTGTCAAATCATTCATGTTGACTAGTACTATATGGAAAGGTGTGCTGAAAACCGCCAAGCCGAATCGAAACAGTTGATCACTTCGGAAGTGAGTCAATCGCCAATCGAAATTGATGTTGCGAATTGAACTCAGAAATTATTCAACTGAATTGAAATCAGACTCTTGAGCCAAAATGGCTACGGACCGAGAGGGAATATAATGGAAAAGAAAAACCTCACCTGATCCACAAAGTAAAAGCCAGGCAAGTTCACCCGTTTCTGCAACTACGTCTTTCACGCCGGTAGACTCTCGCGTCTTACCACAACCCGAATGCACGCACGCACTAAACAAACGGCCAAATATTGTTTGACGCTCTTGTTGGACAGTCTAGAAGGACGCTCTTGAGCGCATACACTCTTGTGGGACACTGTGATCCCGGCAAGAAATATCTGGGCCGTGGATATTGTATGATAGAATCATTTCAAGCCATTAAATACGTTGGGTATATCCTAATTCCTGTAACAGTGGATTTTTCCTGCTTTCAAGCTTATCTGAGCACGTATTGTGCCCACAGACAACTAGTCAGCAGCTGCGTACTAGTAGCCTAATCCGGTGCGAATTGGCATGAAGCTCAATGCAAAGCAGAACGAATGTTGGTTACGAGTTGTTCGAAGGAAATATGGAGCATTTCCGGTGCTGGTAATGGTGTACCCTTGATGCGCCAAGGATTTTTGAAATTTCTTGCAGTTGGACTGACCTGCTTGAGATATCTGTCAATCTCCAGGTAGACCTCTTGACCCTTAACCAACCTGGGTATGCCATGGACAGCAGGGTACCAACCCCTAATGCCAAGCAAGCCAAGGGTGTCCGAACGTTTGAAACGTTGGCGATTTCCCCGAAAGATGTGAATACCCTGTGTCTCAAGCCAGGTCAGTGCAGAGATTGAAAGTCTTGGTGTGTGTTCCCATCGGGGTCCCAGTAACAGTGGATGATGATGGTTAGATTGCAGGCCTTCCTCCCAAAATAGTGATTTCCTTGTATACCTCCATGGTGTATCTATCATCTATACCAGGATCATCCGCGACCCGGGAGGGGGGATCGGAATGTGGAGTTTGAACCATTAAAGAGATTGAACCATTTGAAGGGGTACTGAGGCCAGTACTTGAAGCCCTTCACAGCCCCCACACACCGCTCCGTGGAGCAACCCCCCAAGATTGAGGGGAAAGCACCCTCTCTGCTCGTCTCGTCGAGGGTGCGAACAAGGGTAAACCTCGAGGTCATGGGCTAGCAGCCCCGATGTCAGAAGCTGGCAGACACATATGTATATTATGTTGTATATATATATATATACATTCCCCAGACAGCTCGGGACGAAGATGTCCTGAAGCCACGTCTGAAGCACCGCGCCAGGGTAGTGCCATCCGGTGAGGTCCGAAACTTCTGTAGGAACTCGCTATCAAGCTCCTGCGCTCTGCGGGGTCCCCCACTCCCGGCAAGGAAGTACAGTACCGTACTTCCTTGAGCGTCTTGCGTTCGTGATGGGTTCGTGTCAATGTTCAAATTTCAAGCTCCAGAGCATAAATATCCAAAAGACTTACAGTTACACCAATAAAAGAAGAAAAAACGCATGCCGCATGCACGAATTCATTCTCTATAAGCGATCACCACCTTTGCATTTAGAGACTACTCTTGTCCCTTGATTTCACCTAGAGCAGGAGACGTTGCGTCCGGATCACTCACCACTGGTGACTGCCCGGAGCAAAAGTACCATGGCCTGTTAAAGCAAGTCCACTTATCTACTTCAAATTCACTTCTGTCCTTTGTCGGTTGTAAAGTCAAGTTAAGTGAAATGGAGAAACAGATTTGGGACTAAAAGCTGTGTATATGTAAAGGCCATCCATCATCGGCCCCATGTTCATGAAAACACCCGCCATATCCGCCACGAAGCCCCTGATGTTCTGACAAGGAGTGGCTTCTGGGCCGCAGAACATCCCCACGCGGAGAGGTGCCTCGCAGATCTCCTTCAAGGTGCTACCTAGAAAATGGCCAGTTGCATGAAGATCAATGGTGCTTTGAAGTCCCCATGGGACTGAACTTCATGACAGTGTTGGGAAGTTCCTTTTTCTTTTTTTGGAGAACTGAACAAGAATGGTGCTTGGCATGGGCCCGAACCAATGTTCCAGTATGACCAAGCCCCAACGGAGGGACCCGCAAATACTCAGGCGGGGTGTCTCTGGTGCTGCGTAGGCGAGCATTCACCGGGAGGCAAGCGACAACAAAAACATAATAAAACATACACCAGGTGTAGAATTTCATACCTCACCAAGGTGTACGCGGTGAATCTGAAATCTATGTTCCCTGCAGAACTTATTCCCTGTCATCGGTTCCCGCTGCTATACATACAGTATATAATCAAATTTGTTCAAAAAACTGTTGGTTCATCAAGTACACTCTCAAGCCGTTACCCTGCAGTGAGATTATGAAATACAAGACGGAAGTGTAGGTAGTAGCTCTGTGAGTTTTGGCTAACAAATATCATACATCCATTGCTCTGGCCCCGTGCCTGGAACACTCCAGAACCAAACAAACTCTCAGATGCGGCGACCTAAAAATTTGATTTGCTTCGCAGAATGTTTTGCAACTCCTGTCAAGACAATACGCACCACCCTCCTAGTTATGCTTTTCAGAGAGTCCCATGCCCTCCTTATCCCTCCCTAGTCCTATGGTGACCCTTCCTGACTCCTGACCCATCCTGACCCTTGGGCCGAACCCCAAGCGCCTGGGTGCCCGGGCATATCCGCTCCTCCGTCCAGGCAGCAGGGTCGGTGTCCGCGGACAACTGGCCAACGGTGGCGTGGCCAACGATTCGGACGGGGTTTGGACCAGCGACTGGGGGAGAGTCCTACTACTGTGGATTTCTCAGAATGAAAACACAGCAGCACTGCAGCAGCACCTGAAACCACCCAAAAGCTATATTTAGTGATGTTTATTTATATACTTAATTTGGATTTGTGGTAAACTTTCTTCCATCATCAACAGCAAGGGGTTTTGGTGGTGGTAGTAGTAGTAGTAGTAGTTGTTGTTGTTGTTGTTGTAGGTAGTTGTAGTTGTAGGTAAGTAGGCGTGGTACTCCTTGCAGTGGCGCTACAGTAGTGGTGGTGGCAGTAGTGGTAGAGTACCTTTCTCTCGTTCATCAACATCGCACGCAGAAGCGGCGGGTTGTTTCCTCGTTTGCGCATCCTGACCCCCAAATCCTGTCCGCCTGTCCTTTAATCTTACGTATGTAGAGATCCCCGAATTGAATAGACTTGATTTCGAACCTGGAGAGGAAAGAAGCATCTTGAGAATCGAAAAAAAAAGGGTCATCTCCCGAAACATGCATTCAAGGGTCAAAGGACACCCTCAAATTTATACTGGTATGCCTGCCTTCATCCAAGGCTCCACCTATTGAAATACACACCCCTTTATCCTACGTATTCTTACAAAACCATCAAAACATGGTTAACCTGGTTTTGCAGTCTGAATTTCCAAGTAAAACAATAGTAACTAGCAATAACTCTGACTCTTATTATAGTTCGGTGAGAACCATTAAATCAAATACTGGTTGGAATCCTAGGGTTTACACCTTCTTTGAATAGATGGGCATCGCAACCACAACCGTGGCTCTTTGCAGGCATGAAAAAAACTGTTCGGCACTCACATCGAAGGAAGACCAAACAAACAGCACCCGAAAACAACCGAAAACAGCTGGGATAAACCGTTTTCAGTGGAATTTCTTTTCCACTCGCCTCTGTCTATGGCTATCTAAGGCCTTTGATTCTTTCTTTCCCACTCACCTGTGTCAACCCAAACCCACAAGCCCGCACACCAAAAAAGATCAACCGCACCCGCTTCAGCAGCTTCCCATGGAAACCCTTGGCTGCGAAGTCCGAGCACTGCTGACCCTCGCCGTGGATGGGACGGAGAGTCAAAAACGGCGCAGCTGTCGGCGGAGGTAGTGCATGGACCCTGGGCAACGCAAACCTGAGGGAACATTGGCTTCAAAGAGATATCTGTGGAAAAAAATCCTTCAGGGGCGGTTTCTCGATAAAAATCTTCTGCAAGTTGATGTTGGATGAATAAAAACCAATAGAAACCAATATCTAAGGTTTTGAATTGGTAAGATGTTCATAAAGATTTTCCAACATGGGACAAATTTCAAATCCTAGCCAAAAATGTCAAATGTCTTTTCGCAACGGTTTGTCTAAAAATGTGCTCATAGATTGGTCTGTGGTCCTATTCAGTGTTGATTTTGGATTGGTCACCTGCCGGTTTGCCACCACCCTGTTCGGGAATCTTTCGACAGGGAGGAAGGGTTTCTGATTATGGTATTGGTGGCCCTGAGGCTGGCTCCCATCGCAGTCGCCCAAGAGACAAGGCAAAACAAGTCAATGGTGAATTTCGACTTGCTTGACCATTGAGTTATTAAGGGACCGGGGGAAAAGTAAAAGCATTTCCCTTTTTATAGGGAAAACAACAAGCGCCCAATCCGCGCCAAGCAGGTGATACAGTAGACCTTAGACTCGTCTTGGACACCGAACCTGGTCAAAACATGTTGCGCCAGGCTCGGCTCGATGCGACACCAACCCCTGGTCCTGGCCATCGTTGGGCCTGGCCTGGTGCCCGTCGTAGACCGAGAAGAAGGCGCAGGGCTGAGGGAGATGATCGATGGGCATCTTCAGAGCCTGAGGAAGAAGCGACCGAGAGAACTGAGTGATGTTTTCAAACTTATTAGCTATGCAGATGGGCAGCAAGACCTTGAAACCAACGACAGAAGGGGGTATAGGAACTTCTGTTTGAGTGGAACCAGGTTGAATTGACAGCTTGCAGTCGCCTGTAGTGATCCCGATATACATATATATATATATTACATGATTTTTGGTACCTTTCTTTCTATACATGATTCTTTGTGCATGATTAAATGTATACTTATGTGTCTTCACCGGCGAAACCAAAATTCTTCCGGTCTGCACGCTGCCACTCCAAACAAATGCCATAAATGGGCATCCACCAAGGCATCAGCAAAACACATGGTGTGCATTTCGGTATCCTTGTTCGCTGTAGCCCGTCTCTTGCCCATCTCTTAAGGATTCCTCCTCAAGTGTCTAGGGTTGAGGGCAGCCGAAGATCCAATGCGAAGATGGCACCACCCCCTCTTCATTGAACGTGGTGGCATCTGAGCGGTCACCGGTTTGTCGTCGTCTTTGGCTCGACACATACAAAACAACTTGCTGCACAAACGATGAGGAAACAAACGCACACGAACTTCTCGGTCGGGTTCACCCAAAGCCTCGTAGAGAAACCCAACAGAAAAAACTCAAATTCTAGGAAAGCCCCTTGTTGAAGCCCAAGAGAGCCAGGGTTTACTAGTAAACCCAGTGGAAATTGTAGCCAAGGATACCCCGCTGTGACAGCCACCAAATTTTGGACAATTTTCAATTTGAAGTCTCTAGACCGGTGACAGCGCCCCGAGCTCTCGCGCTGCGCGGATAGTTTCGTCTCGCGCGGGGTGCCGTCACTCATTTTGATAGAAAAAATCATGTTGGGAAAATGATTTTTGCCAGTAACCATGGCCAGCACCAATTTAACTAGAGAAAACTATTTTGGGAAGATGATTTTTGCCAGTTTACGCCAGTAAACAAATTTTGCTAGAGAAACTAATTTTGGGACGATGATTTTTGCCAGTAAACATGGCCAGCTCCAATTTTGCTACAGGAACTCATTTTGGGAAAATGTTTTTTTGTCATAATCATTGCCAGAGTCAATTTTAATGGAGAAAACCCTTTTGGTAAGATGCTTTTTGCATATATCTTTGCCAGTAACACCCAGTAACCGTGGCAAGCGCCAATTAACTTTAATAGAGAACCCCCTTTTGGTGCAAATTCTTGCCAGGAACATCCCGTAACCATGGCCAGCGCCAATTTCAATAGAGAAAATCATTTTGTGAAAATGATGTTCGCCTTGAAGCACAAAACCCTAAACTGACCTGGCGAAGCTTTCCCCCCAGGTTTAGGGTATTTATATTCTAGATGAGAATACAGATTACCTTGTATAGGATTGGCACAGCGATAGCTGTCCTGAGGCAAAGCTAAGCCTTAGAGGCTTTATTAGACCACTCTTCAATGGCACCACCCATTGTCCTACCAAGAGATGGTATGAATAGCTGTCGGGTATCTTCAGTGTACGACCACCCAAGTAATTACTGGGTGGCAACGGCCACACATGCAGGCCCTTCGGCATGTAACGTGACATATGAACAAACGCCAAACGCCGAAAAAAAGACCCGAACACCACACTGTCACCTGTTCAAAGACACAGAGGTCGATCACGTGTGGCCGGGGCGGAGATCGGACCACACGCAGAGTGGCCGTGCGAAACGCGCCTTGGCCGCCTTGGTGAGGTCTGGGATCTTGACATGTCGATCCTGCGATGGGTTCGGTCCGACCGAACGCCCGCGCGGAGCGCGTGACTGGGGTGGTCAGTGCGTGGTCGGTGGATCTGGTGACCTAGCGTGGAACCAGCTGTCCTGTGGACAGGTCTCGAGGGTGGACAGAAAGGGAAGGTCGACCTTAGCTGGGTGGACTGCCTTTGAGAAGTGCCAGCCCAGTCTGTTGATAGTTCCTATAATGTTCCTATGTTCCTATGTTTCCCCAATGGTGTAAGAGTAAGAGTCTCTCTTTTTAAGGTGAACTGGCTAAGGCACTACCAACAAGCAAAGTGGGTGGCGGCGGCGATACCAGCTACATCTTAGAGTCAGTCTTACCACAGGACTATCAAATACGATGGCCATGTCAGATTGCATGTTGCATTCTGAATGGTCCATGTACGTATGTGTAGGACAGATCTCTGGTTTAGACTCAGACAGGCGGAAAGGTGTATAATCATCTGATTGCGTTTGGAAAAAACAGCCCCACTTCTTCCAAGGTTTTTGCTTTTCTGATGGTTTTTGCTTTTCTGATGTCCGTGTGGCGGGACAGATTTTTGAAACACTATCCCCATCCTATGGAAACACTCTCCTGGCTTCACAGAGTCCTATGCAGAAGGTTGGAAAGTGACAGTAGTTGATACCAATGGACATTTCCAAAGCATGCGGTATCCAGTACCCAGCGTGCTCTCGATCCCTTCTTGCTTTCCCTTCCTGGTCCGTGGAGACTTGGTCGTCCACCAAACGAAGTCCACCCTTTCGTCCACTGCTACGAAAAAGTACGTAGCAGTCGGGTGGAATGACTCTTCTTCTAAGGCTCCAGTCGTACCTCCTCAGAAGGTCTCTGGACCCTCCTGGCACCCACCCCAGTCCCACCGAAACGAAACGAAGGTACGACTGGAGCCCTAGGGTTCCCCATTGAAAAGGACACATCAACCGCCGCCCAGCCGTGAGACGGTCCTCCTGCTTGGGTCTTCGGCCCTGCATGGACGCCGAGTCGGCGAAGAGGGCGAAGGGCGCCGACCTGGCACCGGTGACCAGTGACCGGGTGGGATGAGGTGGGTGAAAAAGACCCGGGTTTTGCGAGGCGTGACCGGAAGAATTTGGTCCGGGCGCCAGTGAAACATGGTGAACCATAAATCAACTCCTAAAAATCCATAGGACTGGAAGATTTGCCTATATTACATTGGTTTCAGGGGTCAGCTGTATAATATACTATATATATTATATATTTACACATAAGTATTCCATACATGGAGTATTCGGGAACCTGACAATCCCTTCTGAGCATTTTTGGCTGAGCCCACATACCAAGGAAGTGTATGGAGGGTGGATCTACAACAATGGTCACCCGAAACGGATGATGCTGATAGTTGCTGATAGTTGCTACAGTGTAGATGCTTCGTCCCTGCCGTGGTCAATGACCCCTTACTAAAAAGGGGGTCCTGAGCAACTGGTGACAAACAGTAGTCAACCGGTGAAGGTGTGACAAACAGGCTGTGACTCGGTTTCTGTGCTTGGTTGGCAGGTAACAGTCCAAACAGTTTCTTGAACCCAACAAGCCTTACTGCAGTACAAACACTTCAGATTGAACCAAATCTCGCAAGTTCTAGATCTTAGGACGTGACCACCAGAAGAACCAAACTGAAGATGTCCAAAACTGGAAGACCAAGACCTGACCTAACTGACAAAAACACATCTAACACAAAGAAACACACATCATGTTGATGGCCTTCCGTTCCAAAAAACGAAGACGCACACAATAAGAAACGACTCTACCATGCGGAAAAAAAACGCCTCACTGGTGCCGGCTCCTTCTCCCTGCCATGCCGAGGCTCTTCCGAGGCTCGTTCACCCGGAGGCAAAAAAAAAAGAGTGGAACCATTGCAAAGGGCTAGCAACAGGGGCTTTCCTGGGTGTCATTTTAGGGGGGAGTGAAACAAACTTTGCTGGAGAACTCTATTGGAGGGGCATGACATATGTTCTGCTACGTGGTCAGCTTTTGATGGCAGAAGTGAAGTGGGGGGCAGGGGGTCATACCTATACAAAGGCACACTGCGTCCCAGGGTGAAGTGCAGCTGTCTCAATACCTTTGCGAGCTGGTGCAGTCCAAGTACAGTAGAGCTCCGGGCTTCTTTCAGGTTGGCTCTCATTTCGAGGGAACAACATCAACGGTTCCGAATGGGTCTTCTGCCTTCCTTTCTCAAGAAGGCAAACCTGACGTTGATGTCCCAAATCTCTGAGGTCCAAGAGGCCTCCACAACCTGGATATTGGTCTTCACACACGTGCGGCGGGACTTCCCTTCTAAAAAAAAAGGAAAACATCTGGGTGTTCCCACTTTCGTGTGGATGAACTGGGGGCTTTCCTCCATCTCGTTGGATCCCTGGAAACAGCTGGCGTAGTCCGCCGACTACGCCTGTCACTGTGTGGTCGGTGCCTCTGAATGGTCTCGGAGTCTCTTCCACCTCCCTGCCCCTGCACTCAGCCCAGTGACTCGGCGAGCTCCCGCCGGAGCGCGGCGAAGTCGACCTCTTGAAGGGACTGAGTCGCTGAAAAAGGTGGTGGCGTCTTCTTGGTGCCATGAAGGACCAGTGGAGGTGCCGTTTGCTCCACATGTCAGTGAAACGGTGTGTGTGGGAGCAACTCGGTTTGCTCGAGTCCTTAGCTGACATGTGTCGAGTTCGAGCTTCCACCTTGATTATGTTTGTTATAGGGGAGACACCAAGCACCCCAAACCAATGGGTATTGGTCGATTTTTTACGCTGGTTAAGTTAACATGTATCCCTATTTCAAGACACATCCACGTGTAAGAATTTCATATCAGATATGTTAGCCCTGGGGAAGGTCAACCGGCAATTGGAGGCACCCCTGTCAGTTAGAACACGCTTCTGATGCACGAAGAGGTATGTTTGTGTCAAAGCTTCATTGATAAACAAACTGTTGGATTTGGTTCCCCACAGGCTGTCAAGTCAAGTGGTCATTATCCTTGAACAAATGCAGCCTATACAGTCACGATCAGTTACGGGTAATTTTATGTAGCTACGTAAGTATTCTCACCACACTTGGATTGCAAGTAGGCCATAAACAGGTGGTCAGTGACAAACCTTGTTCGGTCTCAGGTCCAGTTTTACAGGTGATGACCGCTGACGCCTCCGAAACTCATCACCACCATCACATCCGGAGACTCAGACTACGTACGCCGATGGGCGAAGCTGACCAACCTTGGCACACCAACCATGGTGCGGAGCGCCTGAGAGGTCGCCGTCCGTTTCCGAAACATCATAGGAAACTCCAACCTATCATATACCATCCAAATTTGAATTCACGGAAAACAACTTGGGGCTATTGGGTGATTGCATGTGATTGATGTGTACATATTATGCCCAAGTCATCTACACAAATACCATCAACTCAGCCTTCCCACGAGTTCCCATGTCACCACGACCCCGCGGAACCCGTCCAACCTCTGGAAGACCCCCCTCCTGGAGGGTCACGAGGACGATGGCAAGCTGATGTCACCCTCCAGCTGTGTGGATCTTTTCGATCTGAAGTGGTGAACTATAGAAACAATTTTCATTAACCCAGCAAAATCAATACGCAAACGACTTGGGACGGCTTGGCCAAGGGTTTGGGTTTTACAATGTTTTGCATCCACCCCATGCCGGCCAGCTGACAGACGGTTTTAAGGGGAACCCAGGACCTTAAACAGCAATTTGGCTTATCGGAAGGTGCACCATGATCCCCCGGAGTCCAGAAACATAAAACAATTTTGTGCTACGAAACCACGACAAAACACACGTCAGGATGTGTTCCCTTCATCCTCATCTCCAGCATTGCTCCACCCCAGGCTTTCAACCAGCACAAAAAAGATGCAAAGATCCCCTGAGAACCTGTCTTAGACCCTGTCTTAGACCCCTGACCTCCGAAGTACAACACCAGGCTAAGGCTGGCTTTCCTACGAAACAGTCACCGACATTGGCCGACCATCCACGCATGGACGTCATCTTGGCAGTCCTCGTTGTCATCGGCCTCGCAGGAGTTGATAGTCGTAGTCCGAACGTCCGAAGCGGCACATGACAGGCACACGCTCAAGGGAAACCACTAGGGAAACCCTCTCCCATATATTCCCTGGATCCACATGACAGTGCCACAGTGCCACATAGGCCGTCAACAAAATCAAACCAAATTCAAACAAATACTGGAAGATGACAGGTTTTACACACCCGTTTCTTCAAGTGTTTGAGTGTTTTAGGACCGTCACCTCTCGGTGAAAATGAAACAATCCAAAGAAACCAAGCAAACCAATATGCAAAGCAAACAAACAGTCGTCTGCTTCACTTCATGCAATCAAAATCATTGTCAAGCAAACCGTCTCTGCTCGTCAAGATTGATCGAAGGAACATGCTAAACAAACAGCAGTCTTCACAGCAATGCCAGGCTCTGCCAGGCCTGGTGAATGGAAACACACCCTATGGTGCAGGAATGTGCCGAATCTTCCACTCATCAATTTCACCAGCTCCCAAACACCCAAGACTCCTCTTTTCACACCCTCGCCTTGGCCTCCTCCGGAACCGCGGGCGGAACCGCCGCAGGCGGTTCCTCCGCGGGCGCGGGCGGCTCGTCCGCCGGCTCGGATGGCGCTAACCTCGGGAGAGATCCAGCAAAACCGCGCTCTGGGTCCCTCTGGAGCTTGTTCTCTGGCGGTGGAAGGAAAGAATGGTCCTTTGGGTTGGGTTTGCATGGTTTCTCTGGTGTGCATGACAGTCTGACCGGTGACGGAAGGATGGGGTTAGACATGGAAAGAAGGACACGTCCTGGTGGACATATCCCAGCCCCGCTGTGCTCTTGGGGAGGAAAGGGTTAAAACATCGTGTAACCATCGTCGGGTGACTGGGACTGAAACCCAAGCGTTGGAATACGTGCGAAACGTCGCTGGACGGGGTGGAGGAGAAGGGAACCACTGAAAAGGCTCGAATGTACCGATGTGCTAAGACTCTATTGGGTTCTACTACTGAGGTGTGAGGTCGATGAACCAACAGCTTGAAGAAGAACTTTAGACCTGGAGAACACAGAGAGGGAGTCTCGAGTTCAAAGTTTCAGTGCCTAAAACTATTAGATGAGGGAGTCTCCCAAAGGAGTGGATCACCAAAAGGATGGTTGCCCTCCCAGGGAGCAATATATACAAATTGACCAAAATCAGATGGATCACTTCCTGACTTCCTGACCTACACATGTGTCAGAAATTGTATCTATAATTTAAAACGTTTGTTCTCGCCCAACGAGGACTGGAGTCAATAGTGAGGATTCATAAGGCCCTGTTTGCAATGTGATGATGTCTTGTTGTATTGTTTATATCAAAATATAACAACAAACAACCGTCTAACGCCTCTGGTGATGGAAATGCTACTTATGTCAACAACCTCAAGCAATATCACGTTCTGCTTCGAAAGTGAAATTGGTCTGTCAATGTAATGGTGAAAGCAACGTCCCACCCAACCATTGTGAGGGAATGTGTCCCATTGTGAGATGGCAGAGACATGCAGGACACAGACCTGGCTGACACCCCAGAGGTGATGGAAACCCAGAGAAGCGGCGGACAGAGGGATGAAAATACGCGCTGCTGGCGGAGCAGCGATAAGCTACGAAGAGGGGTAGCCCACCGTCCAAGGCCTGCCCGGAAGAGCCTCCGCCTAGTTCAAATGTCGGAGCACAGCTCTGGTGTTCTCAATCTGGAGTGCCTAATCTCAACTGCCACGCTCTCTTTGGTGCGGGCAGCCAGCCCAAGGGTGGCCGTCCTCGCGGCGGCTGCGGCTGACGGGCCTTGCCCGCCTGACAGGTTTGCCCCTGCGGGGGAGACCGCACAAAGCGCCACAGACTGCAGGCACTCACACTGAAGTCGAGAAGCACGGGTTTCTTCTGCTCGGGCTCTAGCGATGTGGAAGCCCAGGCGGCAGAGATGATCAGCGCAATCGTTTTTCACTCACTCCATTGTGCAGCTCAACATCTGCAATCGCTCTAGTAGCGTGGCCTTCACCTGAACTTTCACAGGGGTGCCATCTGCACAGCTTTGGCAACTATAACATAGATTATTCCAGGTGGCTCGCCCCTGCTTATACTCAATGTCACAAGCGCCGCCCATGAAAATGATGGCAGTGCCAAGCAGCCATGCAACGGCAACTGATCTGTACCTGCCTTTTTAGAACTAAGAGGCAATGGTGAAGTTTTGCTTGGCTTTGGCGCTGAACATTGCCCATTGCAGGAAATCATTGAAGATCGTATTCCATTCTTTGTGCAAGGCAATCCGACTAAGGATTAAGGATTGCATTGTGATTCCCGCAGTGTGCTTGTAGCCGGTGGTCACGGGGCAAGGACTCCTCAGGCCCCTCTATTCACAACACTCGCGGACCCTGCTTTCGAGAGCGCAGCGAGATTTTGCACCCCGTCTCCTCCTCCACATTCTTGCGCTCGGTGGTGCAAGCGCACGCTTCGCTGACCAGCCGGGAACAGCAGCAGGTGTGCCTACGGAAAGGCAAGCTCAAAGACTCAAACATAGCAAGCACATTTTTTGCATCTAGTCATCTGGTTGTTCAGTGGGGCCCGCGGCTCTGCTCCGTTTCCAACTGTGTATGGCCTTCCGCACCTGCTCCGAAGTAATGTCAGGGACCTCTGCTCGGCTGGGTGGCCCGTGGGGATGTTTCTCCCGCAGTTGGGCGACCACCGCCACATCGCCACCCAACAAAACTGGCGCCACAAGGGCAGCAAAGGCTCGTAAGCCCCCGTTCTGCAGCGAGCCAATAACATCGGGCCTGCTGAGCAAGAACCATGGGGTCTGTACATTGTCTGTGGCGGCATCGGTTGAAGGAACTCCACGCGCTCAACGGGCACAGCGCCTGATGGTGAACGGGGCAGGTTGGATGCGCCGCAAGGCGCCCCCCCGGGGAGCAGGGCGGAGCACCGCTTTGGGGAGCATCAAAAGGTCCCACCAAGCGTCCAAGGAGTTGTGGTGCGCCGGAGCTCTAGCAAGGCATGTCGCAGCCCTGGGATCTCAGCAACATCAGGTGGCACTTCCCCGGCCGGCCCTCCTGCCTGGGCAGAGCTTGGCACAGTGAGGCAACAGCCGCAAAAGCAGCCAGGGCCCCAATAGCAAGCTGTTCAGAATCCATGAAAACGTGAGACAATCCACCTTCGACATATACGTCAAATGGTTCTGTCATCCTTGAATTGCAAAAGAATCAACGTGGCTAAGGCGGGACAAAGTGCTCTGCGTGCCGAGTTAAACTCATCAAAGCTAATAAAGGTCCTGGAATAGAGGGTTTGTCAACGCTGCGCCCATGTTGCTCTTGAATGTCGGTACCCATACCGATACCTGTCTCTACTCCAGTCAAACTCTATTATCTACATCCAGCAAGCATCATTGCTCTCACTCTGAAGCACTGCAGTTCAAGCTATGATATCGATGAAGTTCGTTCTTTGCTCAAGTGAGTGCTTGTGAGTCACAAACAAGGGACGGACACCTATCATGATCTAGTCGCGCGCAAACTTGCGCCGGAAGCGCCTGCGAACCGGTTCCCAAGCTTTTGGGGGATGGAGATCACCGAGTCCATCTCACAGACCCTTCAGGACAAAGAACACTATCATCCTACCGTCGTAGATGTATATAAACTGTATATACGAGCATTCACAATCCTTAGAACCAACAAACACGCATGATTTTTTCACCAGACTTTGTCTTGTTACATATCATATACTGTATATTTACTTTGTATATTATTCCTTGGAAGTTATTCCTGTTAGCCGCAAAAGCAAGACCTTGACACTCTAGGTTCTGCTTCCAGCCCAGCCCAGCCGACTCAAAGCCGCCACGGGGCGCCACTGGTGGCCCGGAGGGTTCCTCGGTGACCTGTTCCTGGAGCAAGCTCCAACACCGGAGGTCGAGATCGGACAACGAAGTGCATGCAAAGGAAAGTGATCATCCTTTCGGGCCCGTTTTCCATCCACGTGACCACCATCATTCCAGGGAGTGTATCCTTTTTCCTGGTTTCAAATGCGGGGTGATGGTGAAGACTTCAGTTTGGGATGGTGATAGGGTGTTGGGTGATGCATGGAAATGTAATGCACATACACTGGAGCAAGGAATTCAGTCGACCGACAGGGCACAAGCCCTTCACGAGTTGAAGGATGGCCGGGCTGCTGCGGAGGTGCACCCACACTGCGGAGGTGCACCCACGTATGCATGGCAGATCTCGCCATATCTCGCTCTTGTGACAATGGCACTGCATTTCTGCCAATGTCTTCTGGCGTGGCCTCCATCACAGAACAGCTAGCAACTAGCGCTGGCGTTCGTTCCTCTGTGTTTCTTGTCCATCTGCTGCCGCCGAGTGAGGCTCCACATGTCCAAGTGAGGCTCCACATGTGAACTGGACATCCTGTCTTCCTCCTAGTTTTTCTGCCTCGAGTGCCACGACTCCAAGTTGCTTCTAGGTGCTTGGCGGCCAACAGGCAACCCGGCAGGCCTATCAGGCCTATGGTTGATCTATAGTTGGCCATGCCAGGCCCCATGGACATCAACCACTCGCGTTCTTCCGTGCCACCTTTCCATTTCAAGTTTTAAAAGGATCTTACGTTGGGTGGCTTACAAAATGGTAGATGTTGTAGTAAACCTGAAGCACTTCTTCGCATTTTTTGTATGTCCATCAAATTACCTACTTACCTACCTACCTACCTGCCTACCTACCTACCTGCCTACCTATCTACCTACCTACAGTACCCACCCACCTACCCCTGTCTCCTCGTGAACGGACCTTGTCGTTCACAATGACTATATGAACTTGCAAAGCCTCACACAACCATAAAATGGAACATGAAATGCTGGAACGCAATTTGCATTGTGCATCCCATTGTTTCGCCACATATCAAATTACTTCTCCTTGGGGTAAAAAACTTCAGCCACAAGTCCTGTCCTATCTCCAACGTGCACCAGTCTTCATTATGCTGAAAAAGTCTGGGCGAATTGATGATCAGCTTAGCGAGAACGTCCGCTCCAACCCACTCAAAAAGAACCAACCCGCACACACCAGACCGAAGCACCGTTATACGGCCTCAATCGTCCACAGTCGCCCTCCTTGTCTTGTTCAGGACCAGGCACTCATCCCTTCCACAACCCAAGAAAGGACCAATGATCATTTGGTCTAACATGTTAGAACCAAAACCAAAGTACCAGGAGTATATGATGCTTGATTTACGTCCATTATTGGGACATCTCCAAGAATCCGAACAAACAACACCTCACCACCACATGCTGCTCCTCAGCCGTCATCGAGGCATGCTTTCAGCTTGAAAGAGCCAGAAAGGAGCCACAAGAGCTCTTAGGAGTACAACGTACAACAGGATAAAATCCCAAGCACAGTAGCAATGGATGCTTGAAAAGGGTTTGACCAACATATTGTGTAAACAACAAGTGGGTATGCAAAAAACAATCTCGTCTGAAAAAAACCTCCCGCTTCACTGGGTCGCCATATACGAACGTTACCGAAAACGAAGCCCCGTACCGTCGTTCCAGCCAACAGCGTGAAGAGCTCATTCATGGGAAGGTTGTTGGAAGATAAACAGACTCTTGATTAATAGAACCCCCTATATGAAAAGGTTGTTCAATCCACATGAATGGAGGGTTTTATCTATTAATCGAGAGTCTACATTAACTATCCGACAGAAATGGTCAAACGCTGTAGCATTTGACCTGAAACTGATCACCTCTCACTCCAACCACTGCCGCTTTGATCCGCTTTGGGGCCTACTCTTCATCAGTGGATGGCGTAATGACGTGATACATAGACACTCGACACTCGATGTATGGAACATTTGCCGTCCCAGCAAGAGCCCCCCTTTCAACCACCCCAATGTACAGTCATATGCCAGTGTACGACTAGTCGTTTCTAGGTGAAGGATGTGATCGGAAGCGGAGTTCCACCGGCCAAATGGTCTTTTCCTGGTCCATCTTCCTCCAGCTCCGAGACGATGGTCCTAGAGGTCCCCTTGCCTGGGGCACCAGTGCCAGCGTACGAAGGTGTGCCAGCAACCAACCCAAGGGTGGTTGAAATAAATTCCCACTGGACTAGAAGGCAGAAAGACGCAAGCCTCGCTCGGTTGTGCCCACCAGTGTCCATACAAAAGATATCTCACATTTGTCAAATGGCTCCCCCCTTTAAGACCATTGTTCATCACATATGATGGATGCAGTCTACTTTCTTTCTCACGAGTGAAAGAGGCATTCCTATGGCATGCCCCCATTTCAGCTTCGGTGAGGGAGTCCCAACAGGAGATCCCAACGTTCCATATTCCCCAAAGAAACCATGGAGATCCCAACCTCGTTCCGCCCTTCCCACCTCCTCTTGCATACCCCACATCTACCAACATCCACTGGTCCAGAGAGGCCGAAAGGGGGTTCTTCTTTCTACCAACAAGTCATGCCATGCCATGCCTAGCAATGCCAACACCTGCCATGCAACACGACTGAACTGGGAGGTCAGGGTCAGTACTCGGAAAAACCTGCACCTGCAACGACAGCAAGAAAACCACAAGAAGAATAGCAAGAACCACAGGAACAGCAGCAGCATGGAAACCACATAAAATGAGGTTGTCGATTCACTGCTGTTTGCCACCAGATCCTTCATCCTGCTGCCACCCGATTATCGCACGGCCATTTTAACTTAAGCGATCGCTTCAATGAGCTGAACAAGGGGTAGTAGGCGGCACGGGGTAGGTGACTGGGGTCCAGTGGCAGCTGGAAGATTCTTCGGGGATTCTCTGGTTAGTCAGTCCCTGCAAGAGTTCTGCCATCCAAAAGCGATGGTCCCAAACCAATTAGCCTTGTTGGATGGGCAGCGAAATGCGTTCTTTTATCACCGCAGCCGTCGGCTAGGCGGTTAAACCATGTGTCTTGCAGAACTGCTTGCGCTGCTTGACCGAACATGGGAGCCGCCCACCTCATGCAGTCTGCAAATAATAGTACAGTAATGTAGGTCAACTATACCTGTTTACAACGATGGTGATATAGCTGCTTTTCTTAAGTCTATGAAATGGGTGGTGCTGGTCAATTACAGTGAGGGTCACCCCCGTTTCTTCAGTCAGACTGGAGCCGTTTCTGGAGTTTCCCCGCACTGGACCCGTTGGCACGCCAGTTCGTACGCCTCTGTTTTGGGTGGCCGTGAGTTGCAGGAGTTGGCCCCAACTGCGCACACCACTCCGTGGCATTCAACAAGTTCGTCATTGACACTCTCTCCTCTCAGGGTCCACTCACTCTACAGGTGTTCATTAGCTGCAGAAAGATTTGAAACACACACACACAGAGTGACGCACTCTTGTGTTACATCTCGTGTTACATCTTCCGGATTCGACCTTCCATGATTCCATGACCTCTCCTTTGTAAGTTGAGTTCGCCGCGTGCTCGTTCTTTTTAAAGGAGCCGGGTATCTCCAAGACCGTCTTCTGTTCACCCCTGACAACTCGCTGGCCGAATTCAATGAATTGGGAAGCAATCTTCAAACTCGCAGCATTGGCGTGGGCTTCCATGGCATCATTCCTACTGCCTGGTTCTTCAGGTTCAACCCTTTGCACCAAAAAGCCTGGTTGCTTCGGTATATAAAGATCACTTGGATAAACCTGATCCAAAACAGAGTGGTGCCATTACCGATTCAGTTGTTTCTTCCCAGTTGTCCGTCACAAAACACATGTGTGACAATGCTTTGCAGGATTAAAGTGAATGTCCATCCTTGCATTGTGGATTCCCTCTTTTCAATTGAATCCACTGACTTCTTCTCAGCAATTTCCTGGACCTATCTTTATGTTGAGGAACCATCTCTGATCAGATCACATCTGGCGCTGTTTCATCAAACAAAAGCAGCACCAAGGCCCTTTGGGTGTCTCAGCACAATGGCTTCAGAAGCAGGAAGAACTTCTTGCCCCAGCCGAGCCAATCCGAGGTGACCTGACACGTGGATGAGCTCGATGAGCTCGCCGTTCGCTGGCGTGCTTCGCTGTGCGGCGGCGAGGTGGTTCGCGGGTCAGGCGGCGTCTGATGGCTGCAATCTGAGTGATTCTTCAGGATGGGATCGCGGTCCCAGGTAGGACCAAGAGAATCGTGCTACAAAAAACTTACTGTAGCTAGCCTCCACGGCGTGGGCTGGAATAAATGATTTATAAATAATCAGACCCAAAGACCCAGTAGTCCCTTAGTCCTTTACCTCATTGATGAGTGTTTTTGAGGTGTAATCAACTAATCAACTCCAGTAAAAACGAGGTCAAGCTGACCTGCAGGGACTGGTGTTCTTGTCAACAGTTTCATGTTTCCGAAGCTGCTTCGCGACGACGAGGTCAGTGCTCGTCGTGCAGTCTCTCAGAAGTGACGAAGAACGACCAACTCTAACATCACTAAGGCTTAGCGTCACTATATAGACAGAAAGGAGTGGGAAAAAGGGACATGTGAGGACTATCTTCGGATCTACACTCTGACGATCTCTCACTCCAACATGGAAGTCGACAAAGGGTCCCCTTTGACGACGATCTGTTCCTTTACGAACAGGGAGTGACAACCACTCCGCTTCCAGGTGAGCTGTTTGGAGGACTGTAAGAATGGGCCGCGATATGGCCCGCATATGAGTAGCTCGGAGTCTGCGGAGCGGAGTCAAGCCAGCACCATGGATAGCTAAGCCAAGCTCTAAAAACTTCAACATTGTAGTATTGGACTCGCAAAGCTTTCATTTGCCTATAGGATCACCACTTGCCAGCATTTGCTCCGAGGATACTCTGCAAGTGCCCACTCTGCTGATTTTGCTGTGATTCTTCCTGCAGTTCCCAGCCAGCACACCACGGAGGCACACCACGCCTCGAAGCCTTTCTTTTCGTAGAAACGAAGTGCAGACCTCGGAGGGGCAGGTGACCTTTCTTCCCAAAGAGGAGATGCCCAGGTCCCGGGCACCTGAAATGGTTCCACCCCAAATGGGAGCAAACATCGTCTTGAACTCTTTGATTTCGATGTCCGGGGCCGGTTCTGGAAATGAAGAAAAGGTGATGATGATCATGATCATGAGCAGAACATGATAAGCCTAAGCTGTAAGGGGCACTAGTAGCTTCTTGTTCCGAAAAACGCGATGCCCTTTGTTACGTTCGTAGCTCTCTTGTTCCAAAGTAGCAAGAAGCTAAGAGGTACGAACTCGTAGCTTCGTAGCTCACTCAATGGCGCCCACCTCCCAAACCACCCGCTCAACGAGTGGCCAATTGTCTCGATGCACATGCAGCGCGATGAGGCGGAGGCCCCAGGCGCGTGCCTGATGGGTTCGTCTTGCACCGGACTGGGTTCGGTGACTGCATGGGGAGGATGGGTTCGTCTTGCACCTTGAAGACACTGATAGCCCCCCCCAACTAGATAGGAACAAGCAGTAAATTCAGTTGGAGGTGAACTTAACATGAATTGAAATCAAAGTTAACCGACTTTAATCCACTGTAAATAGATTTTAACATGGATTCACTGTTTTGAGTGTAAAGCTCTGCCCGAAAACCCAGTTCTCCCAGGAGATCTGTTGGAACTCCCATTTGGGCCATGGCCTGCAAAACAGCAATCTTGCAGTGTTGCTTCAAGACCCAGATCATCTATTTATATATATATATATTATATGTAATAGTTCACTAAATGCTGCCTGGATGAGTCATGTTCATGTTGGTAGATATGGGTACATCTATTCCAATTTAACTCGTCCCGTTTCATGGATGGTCTGTAGTCAAGGGCACCTCTTCCATCATCTTTCTGATGTTGTTGACCCTGTAGTCAAGCTGCCAATCCACAGCAGTATACACGAAATCGTCTCCCACGTCGACGTCGTAGCTACGGACGATTCGTCGAACCAACACACGGTGAGGACGGTGGCGTCGGCGGCTCTTGTTGCTCAAATGACCATGCCCAAGGCATGCGGGGTGCATGAACATGGGGAGACCTATACAAAGACCCGTGGGGTCTTTAAGAACCATGTCACAATGTCCAGTGAAAAATATATACTGCGCTTCTTTGAAGGCCACACACTGCTACATCAGCTCTAAGTACCTTTGCTTCACCAAAGCCTCTGATGTTTCCTGTGTCTTCTTCCACATGAAGACTCCAAATGACTGAATCTTACATGTAGGACAATAAGAGTTTCTATATATCGCCCGCATTCTTCCGGCAGGACTTGGCCTGGCCTCCACCTCCAGATTTCATGGCCTCACCCCCCAATATCAGCGCCCGCTGTCAGGTGGCCGTCCTTATCTTCCATGAAATTCAGCAGTCTGGACGCTAAGCCACACCCACGCCTACTGGCAGATGCCGGCCGATGCCCACCGGCAGAATGGCTGAAGAATCGTCCCGCCAGGTGGCTGAAGCCATGTTTGATGGGGTGTTTGCCTTCAAAGGGCAGTGACTGCAGGCCCTTCAGTGACCTGGGCCTTCCAAAAAACCTATCGTTTCTGGCGCCGTTCTCTTGACAACTTGAGAAGGCCAGAAATAAGCTCGATCAGAGGGGTGCGGAACGTTCCCACGTTTGATGGATGCAAAACGGAACGTCTTGCACTTCCCCGACCAAACGTTCGCAGGATCTTGTGGCCACGCCCATAGACCAAAGCAAGTGGACACTCGTGTTAACTCCAATCAAGAACTCACGTGAACAAGAACTCCCGCCCCATGTCTGCGAAGTCTTGCTAAACAACGATCAACACAGGTCTTGCCATCCCTGCCTGAAGTCTGAAAGGCTCTTTTCAGGCTGTGACATGAAGGATGGACATGATTGCCCTCTGTCTTTTCAAGGCTCTTTTCAGGCTGTGACATGGGAAGTAGTATACCTCTATGGACTAGTAGTGTGACCGACCTTGAAAATGTGGGCGTGGGCGACTGGATCCCTTTCGCAAGTCAACTTCGTCTTCGTCTTCGAGTCGAGCCAGGGCTGATCGAGCTATATAGAGCCCCGGTCTATTGACCCCTGGGACTGATCGACAAATCTTCCAGTTTCATGGATTCTTAGGGTATTAAGTACAAACCCCATAGTTGGATGGCGTCAAGTACAGCACTTAGCAGACTTGCAGCTCGGAAGATCCCGAGTTCTTGGACGATCCCCTGGCGCCAGAGACGAAACCGTCTGGAGCTCTGAAGGTAGGGACTGTAGATCTCTGTACTGATAGAAGACCTATTTCTTTCTGACCATGTCTTTCGTCATGAGTCGGGTCTTTCGTGACTTGGAGAATTGGGTCTGCGCGGCGGCACGGACCCATGTGTCGAACCATCTCCAAACCAAACACTATCAGGGAAAACAAAGGCATGGACAGCCAACACGGAAGCCTCGCGACTTGCCGCGAAATGGACAGCCCGGGAAGACCCCCGGCCATGCTCGAGCGACTGCAATGGACTCGATGTAGCCAACGGCCTTTGGCACACTTGAAGGGACCGCCCGATTCAACATGAGCTATGGCCGAAACGTGGCAGAAGAAATGTAGACCAACCCTATCCATCCCTGCGTGGTCGTGATTCCCACTAAACCATATGAGGACCTCTTCCATTTGGGGTCGCCATGGATGTAGCTCAAATGCATAAATTAAATGAACATGGCCTGGTCATTGGAAATCCTTATTCTGTTTAGGGGAAAAAACACGCGGGATCGTGTTGCCATGGCCCACCACATGGCCCACTCCATGGTTCGGATCGACTTCGCAAAGTCTTCTGGGATAGGGCAATAATACTTACTACTCAAGGCAAAAACTCAGTAGAAAGAACAAACTTCAAACCAGGACCAGCCAGGGTGCTGGGTAGGCAAGAAGGATGATCGCCCCTGCAAAAACGATCAAACATGCGTGGTTCCTCCATCACCAAAACTGTTTGGACCAGGCTGACAGAAACAAACACCTTCTACAGACCTTGGAGCCGCTTCGTAACCTTCCACGGCCAGGAGACTCTGCATGTTTTACCGCAACCATGGAATACCATAACCTGGACCAAACAAAGCTTCACATCCTGCACAACCGCAGGCTTAAAACCGCAGGATCTTGTTCATCAAGAGCAATGGTCCATTTCCTGTACCTCCCTAAAGTACTACTGATGATAGACAAATCCTGCACCAGCAAATACTGAGTTACTGGGATGGTGTAAATGTATGCCCTGCCCGTGAAACAAATTGCACTGGGAGGATATTCCTGCCGTGTTGATTCCCAAAATGAAGAACATGGTTCTTCCTGAATGGGCCGCCAACAAGTTCCAAAATGGTTCTTCCTGAAGTGCTTCGTTTCAGCCCAAAACCTCCAGATTGATTGCACTGCCAACCTTTGGCTGGTCATGGCGGAGAACCGAACAAGGGCGGTTGACCCGGTCGGCGACGGAGTCGGGCTCGTGGGATGACCTGGACCTCATGTCTTGATGTCTCTCTTTCAACTTGACCGGCATCGTTCGTTGCAGGCGTTTGGCACTATCGTTTGACCGGCACCGCGTGGGACGCACAGCGGCACAGCGGCCTTTGCCTGTCGGGAGCGGAGCACGACGACCACCGCGGCAGAGTTCCACCAGGCGCCTCCAGGGCACCAGCCTCCATGACCACGTCCAGGTCCACATTGCATTGCACCGAAGGCTGGAGCCGGAGATCGGGAGGCGGGAGGGAGGGCGTCCCCGGAGATCGGGAGCTGTGTCTTTTGTGGTGTAAACGAGCAACTGATCAATTCATAGTATACATAATAGCAAAGCTTATTTTTGACAATTACTATAGTATATAGTTATGTGATGTGTTTCCTCCTATTCGTTCTGGCAATTTCTCCGGCACCTGAGCTGCCACTACGAGTAGTGGGTGATCGAGATATCGATTGATATTGATTGATATCGATTGCGTGATGTGTCATGTGGTCACGCGGTGATGAATTTGTGAGCTGAAGCAGGATTCAAACCTGGATCTCCTGGTGCTCGTGTTTTGGGGGGGCACTTACTTGTTTTTGTTTGATATTTGTTTGTACCCCTCATGTGTAGTACACAAACTGCCAGGTTTCCTTGTATATGGTCATCCTCAGTACCAGAATCTGGGTCAAAGCAACAAATCCACATGATCCGTCTCTTCTCGAATCCAATTGATTCTTCTCATGTTCCATCTTCATGAGCATAGGCAGCAAATAGTGTCAACTCTTGCCAGACCTCCCACTCAAAGCAATTTTGTGCCTCTTCCATGTCATCACTGATGTGGCAGCCCTGAAATGCACGGTCATGCGCACGCGTGCGCCAGCAATTTGCTTGGAGATGGTCACCCTCAAGAAAACTAACATGGTATCCGCGTGAGTTCCATTTAGAAAAGGACCAAAAGAATGAACCCGAAAAACGTTGACAAGATCAAATAGACAAAACAAAAGAATGTACACCATAAAGTCCAGACTCAATAAACAAGGACACCCAATGTCTTTTCTCTCTGTGGAGTCTGCCCTTTTATTTTCCAACCTTGAAGCTCTTCTGCAGGCTTTGGACAATGATGTTCCTCTTGCAAATGACGGTTGTTCTTGGTAAGCACGTCCGCCTCTTCCGATATGCTTGTCAAACCTAGTAACTCAACATAAACCAAGGGTTGTTCCTGCTCAGGGACAGGTGTCCGCAGGTGTCGTCTCTATACCGGCACCTGCAGGAATGGGATTGCTTCTCACGGTCGCGTCATATGGAAACTGGAAAGCCCACACTTAACGGTTCAAGGTGATGTTAGGCTGATGTTAGGTGTGTGTATGTGTGTTTTCGGAACGACTGTCGCACAAACTGAGAAAGCGACACAAAAAACGAAAACAATGATTCATTCTTCAAGATCATATACTTTGAAAACATGTATGTTCATGCATGTTTATGACTATGCTATTCAGTTTTCAGGTGGTTTGAGGTTACTTGTAGATTTGGGCAGCTCAGGGCTGAGGGGTCAAACCCTTTCAGCGGCTCATCTTCCAAAAGTACACAAATACCCAACAAACATGACCACAAGACATCTCGCATACAGGGTGGTGTCTTGCGGTCAACACCACTCCAACATGGCCACTCAAAGTTGAGTGAGAGGAGCACAAGCAAGAAAAGTCTGATAAGTATGACTCGACAGTAACACTATGTAACACTTACATCCCCTTGCTTGTAACTTGCTCATTTCATAAATGCAACACATATTCATTTCATAAAGGAGCAATCAAGGGGGATACACTTATATACACCTTGCCATCCTGGACATATCCCAACCAATGTCAGCAAACGGCCCGGGCCTCTGGTAGGCGTTTCACCCGGAGCACTGAGGCCTCAGGCAAATAAATGTTGATGAAACGATCCATGGATGCTGATCTGGTGATCTGGTGATCTTTGGTGTGCGTGTGTGTTCATCTTTTCCTCCGCTCCACAACAACCAGCCTTCGTATCGCAGGTGAAACAGGCAAAAGTGCGAAATCAGAGAATAACAATGGGAGAACTGCTGACTCCGCTGACTCTTTTTCACCCAGAATTTTACACTGCCCTTTGGGAAACCCGTCCCAGTTGTGGGGCAATCCTCCACCTGTTTTCACGTCCGCGTTCCCGCGCCAGTCTGACCGGTGCGGTGCTGTTCACAGCTCTTGGCACCGGATGGGACCGTAAAAAGGAAAAGATTTCCCCGGCAAAAACCATGGGACCAGATGGGACCGGAAGATTCATATGAACTGTACCTTGGGTCGGTCTATCCATGTCTATCCTGGTTGCCAGTGGATGATGATGTTTCAGTTGCAGGCCGACAGTTCAATGACTGTTACAGGCAATAGGCCTGACTGTTACAGGTAAGAGGCCTGACAGATCCAAACTGTACCTATACATTGACCCTATTCACGCCTCTTAAACATCTTAAATCACCAACATGAAGGCACATAATTTGAGTTTGCTGGATTGTTGGGCTTTTGGATGGCTTTTGGTTCTTGTTGTTTCCTCCTCCCATGAACTCTCAAGGCTCTTCAGCCACTCACAGCCTGGGTTGTGTCTTCAGAGGTCAGCAATGGCGAGCCGGAGAGGCACAGTCTCTTTGTGCCATCAAGTTACGCAAGTTTGCAAAAACGGACGAATCACTCAAGTATCATATGGCTGTGGCTCAAAACCAACCAGAATCCCTGCTTGATCTACCGACGTTAAGGTCAAGGGCGAAAAAGGACCCCCCCAAATTCCTGGCAACCCGAATCCAACTGCTGGAGTGTCTAACATGTCAAATTCTATCCAAATCTGGTATCGACTGTGGGATGCACCATCGCCATCTTTGATCCTGGTCCCGACTCAAAAAAGCGGATGTGTTTGCGGAGCACCAAAGGAACCAGGAGAAACAGGTCAAGGTTCCCACATGCAAGCGCACTCTTTGACCTGTGGGTCATGGCCAGACTGGCCAAAGGTGCTGTTTCGGGCCAAACTGTTTCGGGTACCAAATCCTGCTGCAACGCGTCGTCTTTGCACCACCAGGTGAAGCTCTTCAAGACTCAGCTCTGTGCCTTTTCAACCACCTCCAAACTCAACTAGTAGTGGTTCCACAAAACTTTTCTGCAGTCTGTTTTTGTCCAAAGCCTTCATGGATTCCTGAAGTAACATATATCTTGCTTCAACAGTCCGATGGTTTTGAGGGAACATGTGTTGTGTGGAGGCAACCAGCAGCACGCTGGGAAAAAAAGAAACACAACTCCAATCAACGCAGCCAACCGGAGTGTCAAAGGCAGCCAACGGCCCACTCTATCAAACAACTCCCAAACCACAGGCGACAAGTTCAGGGACTCTCACTGACTCTCTTGGAGTCGCTCTGCTTGGAGTTCAAGGACTCTAAAACGTTGGCATGCTCGTGGTTGCCTCGGCTCTCCCCGTCCCAGCCCTCTCCTGACCACTACGTCGCTACCTTCGGGTGCCCCGGACGCCCACGAGGCCGCGGCTTTCGCCTCCGCACGGAGGAGGGACGGCCGGAAGCCAGAGGAACAAGATCAACGGAACACTGCAAAAACACCCAACAAAGAAGCATCGGGCTTCGGTCGACCCTGACCCTCCGATCTTCGGGCAAGCTGAAGCCCTGAAAAAACCTGGATCGACCCTGTGCACGTTTCAGGTGATCAGTCCAGGTGTTGAGGGGAAGGAGAAACCACATTCACAGGCACCACCATGTCATATGCTCCACCAAGGTTCGAAGGAGCTGGACGTTCTGTTCGCGAGTTCAGGATAACCAGATGACCACTTTGGTCATCGGCTGACAAACAAACATGAAAAAGGACTTCCGAGGTGCAAAACACAACTTGAGGAAACATCATGTAAATGTGGACTCTGATTCATAAAACTACCCCATTTGGACGGTAAAACCATGCAACACTATGGGGGGTTGAAGCATGATCAAACGTCTACATTAAGTTCGGTTGAACTGAACGCCCAAACACCACCAGTCTCCCCACTCGGATTTTTTCCCCATCCCGCCTGGCTCTCGAATGATCAAACTCAAACCATAGGCGTCGATCATCTTGCCACACTCCAGCACCACCTCTCGTCCCATCTCACCAAGTGATGCGGGGATACAGTAGTTTCAGAGTATATGGTACAACCCCCAAGAGGTCTTTTTAGAAGGAGATCCAGATGAAGCACCGAACTTGGGGGGATCGTGCCATCTACTCTAGCATAGGTCACCTGGATCCCGACCCATCCACCATGTATCTTGACTGACACCAGCTAGGTCGGTATCCAGGTGCCAGCTCCCCACAGCGATGTGAGTATTCTCTGGGACCGAGCGACCAATAGCCCTGCAGACCACCAATGTAGGCATATATGACATACATGGAGTGTCTGGGTATTATAACCAATAGCACCTCACTCAAATGGTTCGGTCAAACACAACGTTACTCGTGACTCCCCAAAACTCTCAGCAAAAAAAGCCAGGCACACCACGGTCCGGGTCGCAGCCATGGAACACGAGTAATTTTGTGTGGTCTAGGTAAAATGATTCTCCTATCTACAGGTTACAGATGGTTACAGGAACCAAACGTCCCCGGGAAACATCGCCGTTGGAAACATCGCCGGTTTCTGGTGCGTCCGTCGCCCAAATTCAGGTGCTCCAGGATGATTCCAAGGGCCACGTGGTGGAAGGCCGTTCTGTTTATCACATGATGAAGCCAAGATACACTCTCGAAAACTAACATGGACCCTGAGAATGGAACCCTGAAAGACTGCTTTCCTCTACAAACCAGAAGTTTTCAGGGTCCATGTTAGTTTTCCACGGGGTAAACCAAGTAACTGTAGCCATTCCTGCCAATGGGAAACATGCGGCTTTGCTTCGACGAGCCTGATAGTGAGCCCTCATGTGTGAAGATGCGGCATCCCTTGAAAAGCACGCCCAGCTAAGGGTTCCACTTCTTCAACTGGGTGGCCAGCTACTAAACTACCAAAAGGGAACGTATATATACCCCCAACCAAAACCTTTGCAGGCACCACCTGGTCGGGTGGTGTAGACACACGTCCGCCTCCCGTGGCTCCCCAGGGGGGATCTCAGCACGATCTGCCGCGAGAGAATCCAGGACGGTGCCTGCGCTGAAGCGAAGCGGCACCAGAGCGCGCCCCAAAAACACCAAGTGGATGGAAGACATCCGAAGACTTTGATGGATTGGAACAACATCATAATTACTAGTAGCAAGTACATCACTACTAGTAGCAAGAAGCTTTTAATAGCGTTTGTTGCTACTAGTAGCGATGCATGCACCTTGTGACTACTAGCCATACACTTGGTTCCAGCAAAGCGGTGGCGCTTGGTGTGCTTAACAATATGTAACAAAACGATCCTCCATCCCAAGGCCGATCCATCAGGGCCTTTCCCGGACTCGTACTCAGGGGTACTGAGGGGTGTTGGTATGTACCAACATGTACCAATAACGATCACGTGAACATGCGTCCCATTCCTCACAGAATCAAAAGAACCGGGCAAACGGTTTGCCCGGTTTACTCCAAAGAACACCAGCGCTACCGGACCACCCCGGAGGACATGGGACCTGTGTCGCAACGAAGCACTGGCACCAACGGAGTTAAGCATCCAATCGATTGCCACCATGTGAAGACATGTGAAGACTTAGTCTGGAATTGAAACTATTGAAAATTGCATCAAGATTCTTATGAGTGTTGAGATGTGTTCAGTGCGTCTGGAAGTCGACGTCGTCCAATTGTTATGACAAGTTATCGCGGATCTCCGAGAAAAGAATTGCGTTTGCGGATTGGTAATTACAGCGAAGTGAAATGGGAAGGGCATGACACGAATGTGTCTTATATCGTTGCAATGTCAGTCTGATTCATGTGACTTGACTAGATATGAGGTGCAATTCATTCTGGGAATGTGAAACTTGTGGTCACCGTGGTGTGTGTTCCTGCAAGACCGAGATGAGTGAGCGATTGACAGTGCGTGTTTTGAGTCATTAAATAAGCCCAAACACGACCAATGAGACTGGAAGATTTACCACCCCACTGACAGTTGAAATCAACCACCCCTGGCCGTTGATCGGGGGTCTGGTTTCCAGGAACTTCATGGATTGTTCGGTCGCTGCAAACCGCTGGAACTCCAATAATGTTGGATCCTGATTAGTAAATGGTACCTCTATAATGCTAAAATTTTCCAAATTTATTCAGACCCCCCTGTTTGAAAAATGGTACCTCTATAATGCTAATGTTTTTTGGGCCCTAAATTTTTAAATTGGAAAACGAATTAATAAGGGTTTGAATTCCTTCTGAGGCCAATGATTATGATTCATTAAATTAGCTGATATAGCTTTCTCTAGGTTTCTTCAAAACTGACAGCTGACCGAAACCACCAATTCCCCAATTAAACCCTTTATAAAACATTGTTCCTATAAACAAATTTTCAAGGTAGTAGACCAGGAAGGCACCTGATCCTCAA
>CAXAMN010007557.1:1073945-1087821 GCA_963970005.1 Durusdinium trenchii
GGGGGGGGGGGGGAGCCCCTATTTACTAATCAGGCGCCAACATTACAATGAGGGTCAACCAGAGTGCTGAGATGCCATGACCGGCTGTGCCACGCCGTTCTGTTGACACTTGCTGTGTTCGAACATCTCAGGCTCAGAGGAGACCGGGCGATCGGTTGACTGATCGAGGCGCATGCCAAACAAAAACCGCTAGGACTTCTGTGTGATGGCAATGTTGGAAAAACACATAAATAACATTTTCCGTGGCAATCATATTATACATGACTATACGACACTGTTCTTGCATGAATGTGCCCCGTCCGATTGTTGGTTTACGTTGTGTCTGTCCATGTGTGTCCCGCCCGAATGCTTGCCTGTGGCGCCAGCTTCGAGTTCTTGCACTGCACAAGACTCGTAGTTGTTCCAATCCGAAAGCCTCGGAGTGCTTCGTCAGCGCAGCGCAGATTTGCTCTGCCGCCCCTCCGCTGATCTTTGCACCACACGAAGCTACCGGGGCTACCAGGGCATGTTCTCAGCATCCCAAGGAGCTGGAGAGTGTGTGGCCATTAACAAACAACATGCATTGCCAAGCATGAAGTTCCTGCTCTTCTGACCACCTTTGTTGGCAACCCTGACGACCCCATGATCAAACGATATCAACAAACATGCAAACCAAAAACACAAAAACACAACATCTGGTGGGTTTAAGCTGGCTGAGCTTCCAGACGTCGTTGGGAAAGAAGTGAGCTGTAGAAGCAGGGAGACCTGAGAAGACCAGGTCTGACCATGCTTACGCCGAAAAAAAAAATGCGGGACTCGCCACTTTCTTTTACAACTGGACAAGGAGGAATCCCCAACAACTATGCGACTCCCTGAAGAATCTACCATACATACATATATAATCATATATATATATATAGACTTATACACCGTGAAAACTCTCCAACAGGTGGATCTTTTGGGGGAGGGAACCAATCGACAAATCTGCTCAACCATTTTGTGATGCATCATGATTAATACTATTGATGAATATCTGAAGCACCATAGCGGAACGTCCTTCCATGTTTCTTTCGGTCCGGAAACGGAAACGGATTTCGGTTCCGGAACTGTACCTCCGGGGAGTACTGGATCACCTTGGATCGGATCACAAGTCCAGCTGTAGCATGCTGTAGCCAAATATCGCGCTGTCCAAAACCTCCAACAGCTCACCACCTGCCACTTTTACGTCTCCATTTCAATCACCAGAGAAGACCAGAGGAGACCTTTTGGAGGGTGCTGGCAGAGAGTGAAACCCAGAGAAACCCAAGCATGGAATTCCCATTCTTCTTCAGGTGGAAGACCCTTTTCATCCCAAAGGGCATCCGCTTTTTTCCGGCTTAATCATTTGTATAAACTATAAACAAACATGAAGTAAGAGCAAACAGAACGACATAAGAAAGAACTGGTTGTTCTTCCTGCTTGTTTTACTAACATGTGTTTTCTCCACCTCTGTACTCCAGACTCTCCAACCCCAAGTCACCAGGAAGTTCCGCTCCACGGCCATGGAGGGCACCTAATCAGCTGGGAAAACATCCCAAATCTCAGGAGATTCACCCCCATTCACCCAGGAAAATCGGAAAATAACATAAAATAACATGAACATCCCCAAGCAAAAACACCATTGAGGTGTTCTGGGCCCACTTTTGAGAGTCTTTTTATGAGTTCGTTTGGTCCTTCTCAGCCTTCCTTGGCTAAGCCGAAGGATCGACCGATCGGGCAATCCACCGGGAACACGCTGTGCCTGAGCTGGATATAGCAGTACAAACCAAGCGCCTAAGCAATCTGCTTCGGTGATCCCACAGTCGATCCTCATAGAATCCCCGTTTTGGACGATGGTTTCTGGTTGACCTCGTTGACCTGGTTCTAGGAATATCAGGGAATCTCTCCAGGAGTGCGCACGCGCGACGACGCGCGCGCACTACACCGCGCCATCCATCACCCTGCCACCTCAGGTATATACTCGCCTCCTGCACAATCTCTCGGGTGGAGAAGGTGTACTGCTCCCAGAGCCTGGGAGCAGTCACCGGCGACCACACGGATCGAGACTTGCGGGACTGCAAGCAGTCCGGACACCGGTGGCAGGTTGGCGGGTGGAGAGAAAGGGCCGGAGAAAAAAAAAGAAACACAACAGTCACACATCTTTTACTAGTAGCTTCTTGCTACTAGTAGCGATGGCCTCCAACCTAATAGCGAGGGCCTCCACCTAGTAGCTTTTAGCTATACTAATAGCTTATACACGAATGTCTGCACCCAAATCATGGTTCTTCAAAGTTCCTGTGCATGTGGGAAGACAGGAAGACCATAAAATCTAAGGGATTCCAATTGAAAAACAATGATCTCTTGTCAGGTCCTGCCATCTGCAATGTTCCCACAAATCTCTCACTGGGCACTCTGGTGCCCGGAATAAAAAGGATCCCTGAGGAACACCACAGCACCGCTATATATATATTAACAAACATAAATCATGTTAAACGATGTTAAACATGAATACAATAAGGATATATAAGGATGATAATATCGTTGGTAACACCCTATCGGTTTGGTCTGCCGTGTTCCGGCAACACTAGCCGTCTTTCAAAAACCTTTCTGGCTGTTGTTGAAATGTTGATGCAATAGCTTTTCCCAACAAAAAAATTCTTGGGACAATTTTTTTGCCAAACTAACCGCCATTCTTTCTTCAACGCCTTCAATTTCACCAACCCTTCCATGGTCCTGTTGCCAATCAGTTAGTAGGCCCTGTCCAATTAACTTTCAATACACCTTTTGCTACTGCTGGCTCCTGGTTGGCTCATGCCTTGTGAAACTCATTGGATAGGATATTGGCATAATTGGTGGCTATGTAGCCACAGCTTGACACTTTTCACCCATGTTGACATGCTTCTCCACCAACTCATCCTCTTGCATAGCCTCTACTGCGAGAGATGTTTCACCCGGACCGTCCTTCAAAACCACACAGAATTCCAAGACCTTTGCCTTTGCCAGAAAATCCTCTGCAAACGGCCGTATTAAAACTGCACGTCCAAAAGGATGAAACGCACAAAACGAGAAGTGTACACTCGACAGCCGCTTTTTATGCTCGAAAATAGGAGCGTTGAACCTTGCAGGTTATGAGCCCAAGGTGATAGGTGTAAGACCCGTGGGCAAGGACGGGCAGCCCTGCGCACTTGCAAGCGATGTCCATGGTGGCTCGTCGGAGACGAAGGCAGCCTGGCGATGGGGATGAAGAAGAAGACCCAGTCGATCAGGGAGGCCTTCAATTACAAGATCGGCAGCTGGAAGATGATCAGCTCGCCTTAGAAGATGGTGTGGAAGAGGGGGAGGAGACCCTTGAAGGTCCGAAAGGACCGCCTACGACCTTGACACCGTTGACCCCACTCTTCACGCCGGAACAGCTGAAGGGACTTCATGAAGTGCAGAGCCAAGCTCCTCACCTATATGCTCAAGTCCCGAGGCAGAGCATCTGGCAGCCTGGCATGGGGAACAGGTCGCCAGAGGAGGTGCAAAAGGAGAGACCCACGTTCCTGCCGAAAGAAGAAGGTTCAGTGGGAGTGCTTCCACAGACGAGCACGACGACGGGGACACCATCACCGGCACTGGTGGGCGACCATGTACCAGATGACCAGCGACGTGGACGACCAAGAGAACCACGGGTACCTGAAGTACAAGAGCCTGAAAGTGACAGCGATGGGCGACAACCTCCCCAACCTAGAGAACAATCGGTGGTTCAGATCCAAGGGAACGGGCCTGGAGGGAGAGGTCTGCATGTTCCGAGAGGCTTTGGACAAACTGGCCCACCTGGGTACATCATGCCCCATGAAGAGAGGAGGGGACCTATGCCGCATCAAGGAGGATGGCAAGTTCAGCTGCATCCCTATGGCCCTGGTCCGCCAAATCCACAGGAGATGATGACCATGTTGGCAATGCTGAAGCAGGAGAATCAACAACTGCAGATTCAGCAAGCAGAGCTCATGGACGCCATGAAGTACCAGAGGGCTAGCCTGGAAGCCAAGGTCCATGATCTACAACGTGAGCTGGAGCAGCAGGCTTTCAGAACGCCAGAAAGCGATGAGCCTGTGAATCGTCAGCTGGAATTGACGGTCGACGAGCCTCCGAGAGAGACGGATTTGGAGGTGGAAAGACGCCGGCTGTATGAGTTGACTCCCATGCAACAGTTCGAGCAGCTCCAATCCTTGATGGGGACGGTCACTCCGGCGCCAGCTAAGCGAGGTGGTCGGGGGCAAGGACAACGAGAGAGGTCGAGATCTCAAGGTCCGAGAACTGCACGTCAGGGAGGAGGTCAACCTGAGGGCTTGGTGGCATCTCGGGCGAAGGGCTTCGAACCGGAAGGGAGACAAGGGACCGGGAAAGGTGTGGGTCAGCCAAAGAAGAAAGCCACAGCCGAGCAGCCTGGTCGATCTTCAACAGCAAATGTTCGGGAGGAACCATCAAGAGAGCACGGTGGTGGCATGGCTGATGCGATGTCTATGCTGATCACCTACCTGGTCGACAAGGACAAGAAGCAAGAAGGACCGGAGTCGGTCAAGCCGGGGACGGCCACACTCCCAGTCCTGGCAGAGCCATCCGATACGGCTCCCATCGACCTTGCTGACTGGCTCACTATGGTGGAACCGGCTATGACAGACCTTAGCGACTCGTCAGGCGAGTGGTGGGAGTTGGTGGTGAGCGAAGCAAGGGCTTGGTACAAACAGTACATCAAGCTTCGTCCAATTCAGCGGGCATCATCCAAGATCGAGCCGTCTGCTGAGTTGCAAAAGCCGAAGTGGGCTCGAGTGGAAAAGAGGGCCATCAGCATGCTGCTTTCTTCAGTTCCCACATCTGTGAAGGAGGAACTGGTAGCAACGAGGACTTTGTCACCGCTGGGGCTGGTGAGCAAACTCATGGTCCTCTATCAACCAGGTGGTGCTCATGAGCGCACCATCATCCTGCGGCAACTTGAAGATCCGCCAGAAGCAGGGTCGCCAAGCGAAGCCTGCATGGGGCTCCGACGCTGGATGCGCTGGCTCAGGAGGGCCACCGACATTGGCCTGAATCTCCCTGATGCGATCATCCTCATGAAGGGCATCAACAAACTCAGCAAGCGGATCCTCACTCAACAACCGGATCTGCAATTCAGATGTGCCTTGGTCAAAAACACCTTGCAGCTTGATACCATCCCCAATGAGGAGACTGTTCGGACGTATGCTGAGCATTTACTCGCTGAACTTGAACAACTCATGCACCGAGTCCGACCGTCTTCGAGCACTACGAGACCTGGAAATCAGGGAGGTGGACCATTGGCAGTAAAGGCACTACAAGGGGAAGATCGAGAGAAGAAGGGGGACTCGCCAACGACATCGGCGAAGGGTCCTTGTCGATATTTCCTCACCGAGTCTGGATGTCGAAGAGGGCAGTCGTGCAAATGGGCGCGTCAACTGGAGACTGGCGACAAGCAGAACCAGGAGAGAAGGTGCTTTACGTGCGGGGCCACACAACACCTGGCTCGAGACTGTCCGAGGAAAGAGACGGCAAAGAAGGGAGAAGGACCTCCATCTGGCCAGAAGCCGAAGCTTCAGAAGCTGCTGGACAAAACCGGTGGTGGTGGAAATGGGACCTCGCGGAGTGAGTCGGGGGCTTCAATTTCTCCTCAAGCAGCGTCCTCGCAGTCGGTGACTTCAGAGGCGGCATCGGATGCAGCGACAAGAACTGCAGACCCAATCAAGAATGTGCTTGATGAGGCGCACAAGTTGCTCAAGGGCATGAACCTCGAAGAAGAAGGGCAAGATCGTGCAACGGACCTTGGTGCGACGCTGAAGAAGCTGAATCGAGCATGGGAGAAAGGTGGCCCAGAGCTACGGGCAGTCAAGATAGCTCGAGTCCAACAAGGTCGAGAAGGACTTCTGGATTCTGGGGCAACGCACGCTCTGAGGCCCAAGCTCCGAGGAGAAGATCTTCAGAGATATCGCCAGGTGAGGGTGACGTTGGCTGCTGGAGGAGCACAAGACATCCGAATGACAGAAGGGGAGACGCTGGTCCACAACAGTGAGAACGTGGAGCCGATCGTCCCGGCCGGAAGGCTTGTTCGCGACTTGGGGTGTCGAATCGAGTGGATGGGGGAAGCTTGCACTTTGGAGCACCCAGTCAAGGGCAACATTGACCTCAGAGTTGAAGCGGGATGTCCTCAAATGGACCATGATGTTGCGTTGGACCTTATCAGGGAGCTGGAGGAATCTCGGTCGAGAACGGCTTTGAGGTGCTACCGATTTGGGGAGGCTCACAATGATGTCGACTGGCTGGACCGGGTGGTGGCAGATTGTCCGATCTTCGACAAAGTCCCGATCCGAATCAAGGATCGCCTGGTGGACTCTCCAGCAAGGAATCTTGAGGTCCTTGGAGTCAATCGACGCATCCGCAAGCGCTGGAAGAATGAAGGTGTGGTGGTTCATCTCTACGCTGGGAAGAATGAGGGCTACGATCTCACAAGGGCTCTCAAGGAGGCTGGCGGAGACACTACGAGATTGTTGGAGGTGGATATCCTTCGAAACCAAAGTCATGACATGTCAAAGGACGATGCAATGTATGCGGCACTGCTAAGGATTGCGATGTTGGGCTGGATTGATGCGGTGATCGGTGGACCCAACTGCAGGACCCGCAGTGAACTACGACATCATCCAGTCACGGGACTACCAGGGCCATCGAGATCGTTGGGAAGACCCTGGGGCTTGGACGAGTTGGATGAAGTGGAGAGGGCAAAGTGCCATTTGGACGACGTGCTGCTGTTGCGTATGGTGACGCTCTATGTGGTGGCAAAGCTGGGTCGAGATGCACGATTGTCCCAGGAAAAGAATTCCGCGTTGCTGCCAACGGTCAGGTTCTTGATGGAGCAGCCTGCAGCGCCTCAGCACATGCCGGAAGTGGCATCCTTCTGGAGAACCGAAGAGTGGAGGGTAATGAAAGAGCATCTCAACCTGGACATGGTGACCTTTAACCAGGGTGCCTATGGTGGTATGGCGGTGAAACCTACCTCACTGGCATTGAACATGGAGTTCATGGTTCCCGAGGATCGGGGCCCGCCCAAGGCCTTCTTGAAAACCAAGCATGAGGTGTCGAGCTCCGAGCTGGCGAGATGGGCTCCCGGAATGATGCGAGAGATTGCAAGAAGCATCACTGTCAACATCCAGAAGAGGCGGGTGACGATGAAGGCCTTGTCTTGGCAGGAGCACCTGGCGCAGGGACACGTGCCGTTCCGCAGAGACTGCGCTGTCTGTCAGAGAGCAGCGGCAAGGGACCGACCACATCGAGCTCAAGGGATAGCGGCTCCGTGCGTGCTGTCGCTGGATCTGACTGGACCATTTGTGCTCGGCCATGACATTGACGGCGACCTCAAGAAGTACCTCCTGGTGGGAGCATACACGTGGCCGGTCATGGAGGAGGCACCATGGGACGAGGTCGAACAGCTCGAAGTGCACCCAGACAAGGACTGGCCGACACTCGAGGAAGAAGAAGCTCTTCGGGAGGTGGAGTATGACCTGGCCGAGGATCTGGAGGCTCATGGTGAAGAGATGTCCTATAGACCTACGTCTGACGAGGGTGAAGACCTGGAGATGGGTGAGCCGGAGGAGGATGAACAGCAGGGCGAAGGAGACGGTGATCAGTTAGAGCCGCTACCTGATCCAGGACCCTGTGAACCCGAACCACCATCGGTGCCGCTCCCAAAGACTCCAGAGGAAGTTGAAGAGCGCCAGAAGGTCTACAAGATGATCACAATGTCCATTTGCCTACCACTGACCTCGAAAAGCGCAGCGGAAGTCCTTGCTGGAACACAAGAACTGTTTGGGATGCTGAGACGCCATGGCTACCCTGTGGCTAGAATCCACACCGATGCAGGCCGGGAGTTCGACAACAACCCGTTCAAGAGGTGGTGCTTGGAGAGGGGGCTGGCTAGAACTTTCAGTCCTCCGGATGAACACCAATCAAACGGTCGTGCTGAGGCCATGATTGCGTCGATCAAGCAAAGGGTTCGTCGACTTCTACATGCTTCGGGCATGCCCACGAAGTGGTGGCCGGCAGCGGCGAGACATGTCACGGAGCTGGAAAGAAGGAGGAGGGAGAACATCAAGGAGACGCTTCCACGCTTTGGGCAGCTCATCACGGTGAGAAAGCGAGCTTGGGAGCGAGGAGGACCTTTTGAAGCGACATCCGAGATGGTGACCTACCTGACCCCTACACCGCAAGTGTCCAAAGGGCACGCGGTCCTCACGGACAAGGAGAAGGTCAAGGTGGTGAGCTACTTGATAAAGGATGTCAAAGAGCCTAAGCCCGACGAACGAGACTTAGTCATGGAGGAGGTCCATATCCAAGACGACCCTGTACGGCTTCGCTGGAGGTTGAGAGAGAAGACACCACTGGCATGCATACGGGGAGAAGAAGACCTACAGAGGGAGGAGGATCGTCGAATGCTCTTTCAGGCCGTCTATGAGGAGGAGGGTCACTTGTTGGGAGCTGCTCCAAGAGAAGTTCCTCCATTGAGCCGAGGTATGGTTGCTCTACGACAAGAACAGGTGGCATCAACCCAACGACTCTTGGAAGACGAGATTCTCCAAACCCGGATCGTGCCCAACGATGAGGTGTACAAAGACCGGGAGCTGTGGCTGGAGGCCATTATGAAGGAGATCCAGTCCTTGGAGGGCAAGAAGGCGATTCGGCGACTGACTCCCGCAGAAGTGGCCTACTACCAGAGAGAGCATGGAGACAAGGTGGAGGTGGTTCCAGGGAAGGCCATCCATGCGGTGAAGGCCCCTGACGGACGAAGGAAATGCCGCCTGGTGGTGTGCGGGAACTACCTGAAGGGAGCTGGAAGAGGTCCTGGAGATCGTTCGGAGGCAGCTCAGCTCTATGCAGGTGGGGCGGATACTACATGCTTGAGGACCTCATTGGCACTGGCCGCTTCGCGAGGCTGGCAGGCGGCTAGCCTGGACATTAAGACTGCTTTCTTGAACGCACCTCTACGAACACTTCAGGAGAGCAGCCGGAAAAAGAACCTTGCCTTGGAAGACGCCCATGGTCGACCCCAAGAGGATCATGAAGAAGCTGGAGGAGGTCGCGATGGTCAAGAAGAGATGGCCATGGAAGAGCAGCAGGAGGAGGACCTCACGAAGAGGAAACGACTGGTGCTCATGCTTCCTCCGAAGATCCTCATTCGGCTGGGATTTGTGAAGGAGGGGGAAATGTGGTTGGTGGAGAAGGCCCTGTATGGCTTGCGTGAGTCTCCGAAGCTCTGGGGGGACTACAGGGACATCGAGATCAGCCAGATGTCCTTTCAGGTGAACTCCATCACCTATGAGTACCAGCAGAGTTTCGCGGAGGAGAACTTGTTGCTGGTGCGCAGGAAGGATGCCGGAGATGGAGATCAGGTCGAGGGACTCGCCTTGGTGTACGTGGATGATGTGATGCTCTTCGGCACCGAAGAGATTGTGAGGTCAGGGCTCCAGAGCTTTCGAAGGACCTGGGAGACGTCCGAACCTACGTGGGTGGGAGATCGTGAACTACTGTGGAATGGAGTTGAGCCGAACTGAACAAGGAGACTTCTTTGCCAATCAATGTTCCTACTTGAGGGAAGTGGTTCGGCGACATGGCATGGAGGACCTTTGCAGCGCTCAGATGATGAAAGAATCCCAGGAACCTGAGGATGAGCTGGATCGCACGCCCTTGCAGGTCCGAGAGGCACAACAACTCGGAGGAGAACTTTTGTGGCTGGCAACGAAGACGAGGCCGGACATTGCCTATACGGTCAGCCGAATCTGCTCAGCGACGAGCCGGGCCCCAAAATGGGCGATCCAAACCGCATACCAGTTGATCAGGCACTTGAATGCCACGCAGGGCCTGGGCTTGTGGTACAGGAGAGACGCCAACTTCATCCTGGAGTCAGTGAGTGATGCCTCTTTCGCTCCAGGTGGTGCTCATAGCCATGGCTGTGTGATCACAACGGTGGCCGGAGCACCGGTGGCATGGAAGAGCTGCAAGCAGCCGTTCCCCGCCCTTTCAACCGCGGAAGCAGAGCTCATAGAGGTCATCGAAGCTGTGGTCGTGGGAGACAGCATTGCATGTCTGGTTGATGAGATGGCGAAGGACGTCCCGAAGTTCCTCAAGTGCGACAACACAGCTGCAGTTTCAATAGCAAGTTGTGCAACTGGAGCGTGGCGTACAAGACACTTGAAGGTCCGGGCCGCCCACCTCAAATGGAGGATCCAGTCTGGTCAATGGGAGCTGAAGTACCAGCCTGGAAGAGAGCTCATCGCGGACATCGGCACCAAGTCTTTGCCCGTGGCCCGGGTCAACGAGCTGAGGCAACGGATGGGAATGTCATGGCAGCCCGACTCAGTGGACGAAGTACATGAGGAGGACAAGGGCATTGTCGCACCGAGGGCTATGAAGTTGGTCGCGAAGTACCACTTGGAGAAGGCCACGAGGCTTGTTGTGGTGCTGTCGGCATTGAAAGAGGTGCATGGAGCCATGGCGGAGAATGTCACCAAGAATGCCGATGAGAATGTCGAGGGTGACCAGATCTTGTACCTCCTCAGCGTCATGATGATGTTGCTGGGAATGGTGCTCATGAAGGTTGTCCAAAGATGTCGCATGCATTGGGACCGGGTGGAGAATGAACCGGCGACGCGTAGAGTGAGGGTCTCTCGCTTGGCTGGACAGTCTTCTTCCGGGACAAGGACTTCTACCAGAACTCACGGAGGAGGAGATCGAGAGCCACGTCAAAGTGATGGTGAATGGCAGCCTTTGAACCCTGGGGGGCAGAGTGCTTCATCCTCATCACCGAGAAGTACCAGAATGAGTGGAGGTGATGGACAAGGACATCAAGGGAGCGCAGATCCTACCCTGGATGAGCCACAAGAGGAACCGCCCAATCAAGCTGACCTACCTGGAGGGCATCATCTACAGATCACCCTGACCGGGAGGAGGAGACGGTTCCCCAATGAGCCAACGTGGAAGATCTGGTTCGCCGAGTCCAGCAAGTGCTTCCATAGACAGAGAAGCTGCAGGGGATTGAGGAAAGCTAACCGAGTCCACGAGCAGCCGGTGTGTGGAGCTTGCCAGAGGGCCACGAGAGGTCAGAGAAGTCTTCGAGAAGCGAGCTTTGTCTATGAGGACCAGCTCGGCAACTTCCACACCGATGCGCGGTGTCATGCGGTGACAGGACCCATGGCAGAAATCCGCCAATGCAAGATATGCGGATTGTAAAGCGGTTTGAGCCTGCGGCTCGCTTTTGGGAATGCTGGTCGACAGATGAAAAAACCTGTCGACCAGGGAGGAGTGCACGTCCAAAAGGATGAAACGCACAAAACGAGAAGTGTACACTCGACAGCCGCTTTTTATGCTCGAAAATAGGAGCGTTGAACCTTGCAAAAACGACTCCAGCAAAGGTGTTGAACCTCCCTAAAAAGAACCCCAAAACTCTGTTCAATACCACTCCAATCAATTTGGCCTCCTTCAACCTCATACATGTTCTGATGTTTCTCTCCAAACCTCTCAGCATCATCCAGCTCATCTCATGTTCCTCATTCTTGCCATGCTTGGCATCCTTCTGGAATTGTGCCCCACAACGCTCTTAAGTATCCCACCTCATGCTCAATGATATGGCCTACTCTTCGCAATCAAAAAAACCATCATGTAGCACCACACATGACACATAGCTTCGTGAGTTTCTCCCTGTTGTTTTTTCAATTGGCACGCCACAATTCCCTGGTGGGGATGTTTCCTTTTTTTAATGAAGACTTGAAGAGACTTAGTCTGTGGGATGTCTCCCCATGAAGAGATTTGGTCCTTAGGGGTCCCTCCTCAACTAATTTGATCAGATCTTCTCAGAACATCCCAGATCGAAAACCTGGGAAGGGGAAGGAGGTTATGAACCATGGCTTTACATTTCGTATCTGTCACCTCTCTAACCGCGCGTCGTCCGAAAACGCTCGGCCGAAGTCCTGGGAACCCGTGCTCTCCCAAGGAGGTCACCTCGGCCATTCGGTCCGAACCGGTGCCCCGGTACGGGCGGAACAGCCGAGGCACCCACGGATTGATTGATGTCCGCTTGATTAAGATCTGACTGATTAACCAATTGCGCCGTTGAAGTCGAAGGATTGGAGCAATGATTCACAAAGAGGAACGTGACATTCTACAGCTTTCAGTGATGTTCAGCCGGCGAAAACCATTAACATCCACGTAAAATATATAAATATCCCATCTCAGCCCGTTTCACCATCGAACAGAAAGAAAGCGTGGAGTTTGTGTTCAGTTCATGGAAAAGTACAGCGTGAAGTGTCCGACTCCTAGATATGAAGGTCAGTCTTCCTGGATCAAAACCGTTTTTGTTTTTTTTGCGCAACAGAACTTTTTTTGCGAGTGCCGGTTCGGGATCCAACTTACACAACAAACACAAGCTGGCAAACAACTTTCCCACCCACTGCCTTGCAGTCCATTGGTCATATTCGACTGGGTTCCTCCTCTTTACCTCGGATCTTTGAAGGGCCCCCCTTGTGATCAGTTCGGGCTATCAGGGCCAGAAATAAGAGGTACTAGTACTTTGGGATCATTGTATCAGTCTACTGCAAACTTTTCACCCACCAGCAACGCAACCCCCCTTGACCTCTAGCTAGCTCTGTGCCTGTGCCACGCCAGCATTCCCTCAACCAGGGAAACTAGATGAAACTAGTAAACCTCTAGTGCCGTTTCCGAATGCTTCCGATCATTGCTTTGTCGGTGCGTTATACTTTAATCAGGGGCAAACCTTCCGGTTAGTTGATAGAAATGATCATGGCGACATCTTTTTTGGCAGGCATCTAAAGGGTAGCGTAGAAATTACACCGCCAAGAACGACGAACGACCCAATAAAACCTTTTCAAGTTAGAGCATCAGTTTCTTCACTCGAGTGTGACGTGTTCGCAGCTTGAGAGCATCTGAGTTGACAGCTTCAAGCGGTCCCAGACCGGTCCTACCGACAACTACGCTGGACTCGTGTTTGACGTTCTGTTGGAGTCTTGCTTCATGTGCCACTCCCCATTTTCAATGCCGTTGGAACTTCCAAGCCGCCTGCCAGCAAAAAGGATCCGTAGGGGGAAAATACGACATGCAGTCATGACATGCAGTACAAGTACAACATCTGTATGAGATGGGTGTATATAGTTCAGTCCTCATGGGGGCCTGACACCCTTCCCATCTCTCCTCATGGGTCTCAATCTATTCAGCTATCACTTGACTCAAAGACACATTTGTCTCAGACAAATCGCTCGACTCACTGAGCAGGATCTCACGCTTCTCGTCTCATCAGGCAAAATGCGCCGTCTTGGGCGCCCTAGCCGTGTCCAGCTTCAAATTGGCCTGTCACCAAGCTCACAAGGCTGCCAATCATCAAGAAAACAATAACATACAACAGTTCAAAACATTTCAACAATGTCTCTACAAACCGTCCGCATTTATGCTTTGTTGCAGAGCTATTGGGGTATTGATGGATATTTGATAGTATTGTATGTTTTGTTTCCGGTTTCACAGGGGGCTGCAAGTGTCCGTAAAGATCCTACATCCCCACATTTGAGCGTTTCTGGTGGTTCTAAGGCTTCAACGTCAGGATTTATCCCAACAGCCGCACTGGGTGATGCTGGGTGGTTGAACAGAATCTCAAATTCGTGAGGTCAAACTGGGGCTCCAGTGTAGCTCCGACCACAATCACCTACTGAATATATGTGGGGGTGTTTACCCGAGTCTGTCAATGAAAACCCTCCTGACAGCAAGGAGACCGGAGCAACGACAACAAGAACAAGAACAAGAACAAGAACAAGAACAAGAACAAGAACAAGAACAA
>CAXAMN010007557.1:1087831-1108332 GCA_963970005.1 Durusdinium trenchii
AACAAGAACAAGAACAAGAACAAGAACAAGAACAAGAACAAGAACAACAACAACAACAACAACAACAACAACAACCAACAAACAACAACAACAACAACAACAACAACAACAACAACAACAACGACAACGCGCGCGAACGCCCGTGCGACGGACCGCGGTGCATAACAATGTTCCGCTGCCATCCACGTGAAAAGATGGGCGCTCTTGGAGCGGAAAGCCATCCGCGTTTGGTCAAAGCTGAAGAGGCGGTCTATCTGGGCCAGGTGTGTCAGTCGCAAACCGAAGGCTTTGAAAGGAACAGTCTGCACACCTGGTCGAACCTATTATCCTACTCTCCCTCCGTCATGGAAGTGGATGGGCCTTTTGGAAGACGATGTTCCTCTACCTAAGAAGGGGGGCTGTCCAGCTATCGTGGTTGGGGGAGGGTACCAATTGACCATGGATCACCGGGCCAAAGTTCTGCGCAAGCACGCGAAGAGTCACTCCATCATCGGTCCTCGACCGGAGAGAACCCCCCCAAGATCCCCATCTGGCGACGGTTCTGCCTTTTGTTGGATCTAAAATTTATACAAATTATATACTATACTATGTTCATATTACAAAAAATATATATAATACATATTATATATAGAGATTATATACACATTTCATATTACAAAATATACTATATATTATCTTATATACATATTATATACACATTGGTGTCTGTAGTGGTGCCGAAGAGTAAGTAAGAGATTGAACCCTATTTAACCGAGCATCGAAGGACAGTGCGCTTGGTTGGCAGCGGCGCCAACTCGTCGAAGAACAAAGGTATTAAGAACAAAGGTGGATCTCGGAACATCTTGAATCACATCCATCAGAGTCTTTGGCAAATGTTCCACAAAAAACTCGCACAAACCCACCGGCCCAACTCTTGACCGCTTGTGAAATGTTCGACTGCGCAGCAGGAGACTGCGCAGCTCAATGTGGCTCCCAGCCGTCAGGAAACCAGCTGGGCCAGAAAACTGCAGCCACCCCAGCTGTGAACAGGTGTGCCGCCTCGGGTTCTCAAACAGTGATCAGATGTGACCAGTGCAGACCTGTCAATGCTCCAATCTTAGTTTGACCTCGACAGGATCTTGCTGAGTTGCCATCAGCGACAGGTCTTCAATTGGTATTGCCCATTTGAATGCCCCCCCGAATGCGGCGTTGACAAGATTCCACCTTCACTTCACACCTCTTCGTACATAGACACACCTACCAAGTAGGATCAAGTATAGGGAAACCATCGGACAACTTGGATCGAATACATGGCTGACCAAATGCCCCCTCCCATTGCTGGGGTGGCTGAACTCTTCAAACAACGTGTGCATGCCAATCACGCACGGGAAACCACGGGAACTTTCCTCTGAGATCGCCAACACATCGCGTCTCCAGCCGATGATCGCGACTCGAGAGTCTCTTGAGCTGAGCTCACAGGCTTAAGATGTCATCTGATGTCAATTGCCTGCTTTCCGAAGTTCACGGTCCAAAAACATAAGTCATGGGTTTTAGGTCCAAAAACATCTCGAAAACGGACCGTTCTTACTTCACATACCCTCAGAGAGCCAACTCAAACTGGACTCTGGGGGAAGACGAATTACCCAAACGCTCGTCCCAAAAAACCAGGTCGGAGGAAACATTGCCTGGCTCCGGCATGCTCGGAAAGAGGAAGAACATACGACTGAGTGAGGGTAGTCGCTGATGAGGGTAGTGCATGTTACTCATAACATGTCATAATCCATTACCATGCACCAAGTCAACTGTTTGCTCATCAAACTGCAGGACAGGACCGTAAGTTGCTGCCCATTGTGAATCACCCAGGATGAGGACCAAAAGAAATAGCATTTCCGGCCAGAAGTCACCAGCACAAGCAAATGGGTCTCCAATGGAATACCCTACACTACTTGTGGATCTCCATTGGACACCCCTTTGGGGTTCAGATATGTAATAATATAAATATACTTTGCTTAAAATTTGGAGATATGGAAACCAGTGGCCGACAGAACGACATGTCTGGGCCCATGGGTAGACCAAAACACCAGGTCTTTCGCGCACTATTTATTTGCTACTAGTAGCACGAAGATACTAGTAGCCAGGGATGCGAGGTTGGGGGGCGCCTTTTCGGGATGGGGATGTTTGTTCGTCCTCGATTGAAAGGTGATCGGCCTAGGTCCGGGATCGGGATCCTCTTCTCACAAAAAACTGGTTCATACAGCAGAACCATTTGAACTTTTGGCAGCCAGTTGATCCAAAGGATGGGGTGCCCAGGCCCCAACATGAGCCTTGGTCATCTTACGCCTGCACTTCGGGTCACTTCTCACGTCTTCGCCAAAAAAAACACGTCACCCTTCCTCCGTTGATTTCCGTTGGTTCTGGTTCTGTGCGGTTCCAGGCCGTGAGGCGAACGTGGGCCAGGCCATCAGAGGTGCGATGGCACGAGTGGCTCTTCAGTTCGGTGGTATACCTAGCACTTCCAACGGGTGCCCTGTCTGGAGACCTGTAAGTAGGGGAGGGTAGTCTTTTGGACACCCATCCTGGTATTTATTTATATATGGACCCCCTTTTTATAATATCTTTGTGGTGCCAGTGCCATCCACTTTGCTGCAGTTAAGCTTAAGGAGGTAGCTATAAGTAGTACCCCAAAGCTACTACCGATCGGATGCAGGCTGGGGAAGAGGAGCTTGATGATCTTGTTCTTTCCTTTTAAAGGGACACTTGAGTCTGACAAGAACAAACCATTTTGGACGAGAGTAGGACAAACACGTCGCCGATCAAGATGAATTTACACGAACTCTGCCTGAGTCGCGATCAGCACGGAGTTGAAGTGTCTCTGTTAGAATAAATTTGAAGTTGACCACATGGCAGGTCTAAAGGAATGAGCCAGTTTGAAAGAGCTGCGTGGAACTGGACTGAGATTGTTGGGCTGGTTGGATTTCGGATGAATTCTTTATTATCATTCATCGCAGAAAAAACACTCTCCGTTCGCAACACCATCGCTCCACCGGCGAATATGTCCGGGCCTTCGATGGACCGATCTCCAGTGGGGTCACTGCATAAACCAATTCTTAATTTCGCTGGATTTACTGGATTGTTGACATGTTGGACAAAAAAAGGAATGCTCTTCAAGCTATTTGGTCTTCCACTGCCTAAGGCATAGCAACTACATGTTGCCTCCATCTAGTGCATCTATTGTCCATTCTAGAGTAGATATATATATATATATATACTGAATATAATATGGAGGATCCAACAACTAATTAACAGGAAACTGGTACTGCTATCTACTCCAGGAAGGTTGAAGTCTGGATTGAATCGCCATTCCCACACCCAGCAAAAAAACATTCTTCCACCGTGTGGTGGTTTTGATGTGTTTCGTTTTGATGTGTTTCGGTGAGTGATCTTCTCTGGTCATGAATCTCAGGGATTAATAAACTAGCTAGAACTAGCTATATTATATATATATACGGCTATGGGTCAAAACACCGGGAGACTTGGTTACCCACAGAATGAACTACGGAGGTCAACCGTCTCGGTTTTGCACACCGTTTGACCCACTCAGGTGTGGAGCCAATTAATAGGCAAAGGCCTAAGCATTCTCTATGCCAAACTGGGCTTCAGTCCCTGAACCATGATCTACAAAAGTTGGTGGTAGCCCTGAATACAGAACGCCTTCAAGAGGTTCCTTGGGCTTTATTATGCTTTATTTGTTTATGGCATTTCTGCAGAACAGCCATTCTTTACAGCAACTGATTGAAATGGCACGCTGCTGACCATGTGGCGGCAAAGACTGAACAAGAAAACTACATGCGCTTTGATGGCAAGGACAATGAATGCGAGTGGGGGCAACCTCCAAGTCACATCTTTCCTTGCTCGATGTGAGGGTGAAAGCCCTGCCATCAAGGACGAGGCCTACAGTCATTGTAATCATTGTAGGCCAATGTTCGACTTTGGAGCAAAGCACTTCGAAGGTTCTTGACACTTGTGTTCCTCTATACAGATTGAACGTATCAAACATCATCTTCTGTAGCGAACTTACAGCAACCCATGCAAAATTATTGGTTGGAAACATTGGAAACGCCTCTGTTCCAAGAAAACACAATGGAAGCATGTTTTAAGGGTGCTGCACTTCCGGGTGCATCGGTCAAATCAGGACAGCCTGGACCCAGGCTACTTGGATGGCATGGCCCCTAGACCCTCGGATGACACTACAAACAGGTGGTGAACTCCACGTAGGCATCATGATTCCGAGTGTATCTAGATCGATGGCACCACCCGGACGCTGTCCATCAACCCCACTTACTAAGCCCTCTCAGTGTCCATCAACTTTCCGCGTCTTCGATCCTTCGAAGCTTCGATCCTTCGAACAAAGTGCTCGTCTTGCGGATCCTTCGGGAACTAACCCCGATATGCCGAAGACCCTGTCAAGGACGACGGGGCATTGGAGAGAGATGGCCAAACACGGACCTGCGACTGGCGTCGGTGGTGGTCGTGGTCGTCTCTGGGATGTGTTCAATGTATGCGGGTGTTGACACCACACAACCAGGTGTAAACCTGAACATGGATCATGGACCTTTGGAAGACTATGTTCCTCTAAAACCCAGTGGTTTTAGGTTCCATGTTCATCTTCCAGGGTGTAAACCCTAACTTTTTTTTTGAAATTTCTCTTGTTTAGGGTCGGCAACGAGATTACACCATTTTGTGATACAGCCAAAAAGGGATTTGCCGAGTTTGATTGATAATTTTGGGGAGATATTTCACCCGCTACTGCACAAATCTGTCTGTGGTTTCTCCAAGTTTTGGGATGATTAGAGGATGTCATGAGAATGGTCTGGGGATGTTTCAGAGACTTTCGGAGAACAAATTGGTTGGAGATTTGGGGATCTTGCATAGAGATTGGACCCAAAACTACACCCAGTCCACAGATCTATCGCGCCTTCAGCCTTTCTGGTGCAAACCCGTGCGGTTGTGAGTTTGAAAGGCATGAAAACGGTACCCCCTCAAAGTACAAATAGAGATTGTACAACATGGCAGAATCCAAAGGCTTGTGACCCATCTCAAAAACAGCCACTTTGCAGGGCACAGGCACCATTTGGTCTCTGCATGCAATGCAGGTATGAGATTGCAAGTATCTGCAGGTGCATCCTCTTTGACGCCTGACCCCTTCCCAGAAATATCGCCTTCGCACTGTCACACCGCAGGGGGCAAAGCACCTGCAGTGCCAATAGGAGGTAAATCATGGGCCATGCGAGAGATGTAAGTCTGACAATGATCATTCAAGCATCTTTTTTGGATCCTCTATATACTGTATGTGTACACTCTCGGTGACAACCCTCTTGGCACCCACCCAGCTCACATTCCCACATTCGATCGCATTCTCACAAGGTCAGTGGATCCCTAAGGTGTTTGATGACCTCCACCACATAACCATGGCTATGTGGCTATGTGTTTCTGACCCAGAATTTTGTATCTACAAGTATATATAAACAAATCATACGCAATATATTATATATATAGCCATTAAATCTAACATACTTGGTGGAGTATGGGTATGGAGTTTGGGGTCCATCCTTCTGGTTGGCTGCTACGTTTTGTTCAACGGCAAATCAAGCAAGACGAACACACGCACACACAGACATGCAACATGACATTTCAACATCATCGACATCAACTCTGACAAGACATCTATCAACTATACTATACTATCGACTATATACAGATGGAAACATATCAAGAGGACAACTTAAACATAAATAACATAACATAGACACGACTAAGAAATACAACAGCATCAACAAAAACAACATTGTTTTAGACTATCATGTTGATAGTTGATATTCTGTAGATACCCACCAACAACAACATCAACGATTTCTTCTTCAACATCATCAACAACAACATCAACATCAACAACAGTTTTGTCTTCTTCAACATCAACAACAACAACATCAACATCAATGGTTTCTTCTTCGACATCAGCAACAACAACAGCAGCAATTACAACAACATCAACATCAACATCAACATCAACATCAACACCACCACCACCACCACCACCACCACCACCACCACCACCAACAACAACAACAACAACAACAACCACAACCACAACCACAACCACAACCACAACGACAACGACAACGACAACGACAACAACAACAACACCCACAGCCACAGCATGCCACAGCCACAGCCACAGCAACAACAACACTACTATGCTGGGCTGGGCACCAGCCATTGCCCCCCTTTTAAGGGGGTTCAGGCCAGCCTCGCCTGCTCACGGCGGTGGTGTGCTGCTGCTTGAAGGCTCACGGTCTCAACCTGACGGTCTCCATCGGGTGGCAGGCAGTTCGAGTCATGTAGCTGGGACCCATGTCACTAACGTCGTAGCTGCTTGCACGCTGCGCACGTTTTTTGTAGGGGAGCATGTCACTGTCCTAATAGCAGGGTCCAGGTGGACAGCAGGGATACCTGGGAGTTGGGACAGCTAGCTCTTTTTCTGTGCACTGTGCGCAGGAAGCTGCTAGGGTGGCGCCGAAAGAGCTCTCCCGCACGACATCCCAAATGCGAATAGCCGGAGGGAAGCAATGGGGGGCAAGCCCAATCTGTTTACCTTAAAGCGTCCAAAACAAAGTAGAAACGCTAGGACTCCAGCTTAGTTGAGGAACACGAAATGCTGACTTGGAGATTGCAGCAGTATCAGATTCACACTCTTATTCACATATCTTCAACCCACTTCCTGGCAACCAAGATCTCCACCCAGCTCTCCAGGTGCGAGCTCTCGGTTCCCTTCTGCTTCTGTACTCTTGTTTGCAGAAGTAGAAGTCTTCAACTTGAGATAAATCAGGAGGAAACCAATACAGTGCGATGTGTTTTGACTTGCAAGTTATGCCCAAATCATCAAGCGGGAGAGATGCTAGGAGTTTAGGGGAGCCCCCCGCTTATTGGGAGAAGCGGTTGCAAGGTTGTACCTATGTCGAGTTTCAGAAGGGTCGCTAGGTGTAGCCAGAATGTTTTGATATGTTTTGATTGTGGGACTGTTTTTGTACTTCCAGCCTGCGGTCAAAATGTGTGTTTGATCTTCCTGCTGTGTTCGTTTTGGGGAGCCCCAAACTCCTGGTTCTCCTGTTGACACCTACCATTCCAGTCTTGGATATCATCCAGATCACTTCGACATCATGGCAGTGCCCATCCCATCCGCAGTTCGTCCGATTGGAGTCTGGAGTCTCCTGGCCCATCCCTCCAGGCAGTTTCGGTGGAAGAAGTGGCTGCAACGAGGCTGGGTCACCTGACAGGCACCACGGATCCGGCGGCGAGCGGCGAGCAGCGAGCGGCGAGGGTTGGGGCGGTTGGGTTGGGGCGCCCTAGGCTTGAGGCTCTTTTGAGAGAAAGCTACGAGGTTTTTGGAGGTGAAAGAAGGACGAGGATCACATGCAAAATCATGCAAATCCCCAAGTGAAAGATTGCTGCCACCATCGACCTGGAAAGAATCCCTCCAGTCCGCGAGGTACGACATGGGTACACCAGGCCAATCTGGCTCGAGAATCTTGGAACCTCCACCGTTGTGGATCGTCGAGCACCCTTGGAACAGGCGATCCTTTGAGAAAAGCTCAACAAACACCTTTAAACAGTACATTGTCTCTGTCTTGACATCGATGTACTTTTCGGTGGACCGAAACCAGACATCACCAAGACGCTCTTTGACTCAACGTCGTCTTCTCACACGAGCTCCGGTCCGACCGGTCCTCTGTGGATATGCGGCGATCCACCGGATGGGCGCCCAAGCGCACGCCCCGCGCCCCGTCCGGCCTCTTCATCTTGAGTGAAACTGTCCAAACCTAGGCAGTATTGTCTTGGAGGTCCGGCGGGTTTGGACGCCCAGTATTGTAGCAAAGATTCTGACATGTTCTGAAACTTCTGGACCTATGATTCTACTGATGAGTTACCTCGTGGTTAAAATTTGAGAATGTCCTTGCGCCCAAGTCGGATTGTGAGAAAGGCGAGAAAAGGCTTCTCGGTGTGGCACCGGTTTTCTTCGCGAGCGACCGGTTTTTCGATGATCGAGCTTAGCTGATATGGATGGACCAATTTGATCGGGCAAAGAGTGACTCCCAGTGTAAACATCTCGCGATACTCCAACCTGAATCTTGCGGAAAAGAAGCGCTGTCAGCTATGTGTTACTTCCTACTGCCAGTTCAACCACGACCAGAACCACAAACGACATGTAACAGTCATCAACATCAAGGATCAACACCCATCAACCGGCTCACAGTCGCGGTCTCGACCCATCGACCCTGTTTCGACCCATCGACCGGTCACCTGGCATGACTGGGCCTCCGGGCAAATTGGGCATTGGACCTGCCGGTGCGGTGTGGATGGGACCGGAGCTCGACCGTGCGGGGCCACGAACATCCGGTCCGTTGGTCCGTTGGTCCTGTGGCACGTTGGTACAGGAAGTTCACGCTGTCAGCAGAGCATTTGGGACGTGTCAAGGTTTCTCCGTCGAGGTGATTGGGAGCTATGAAGCTTGATCTATCCAGGGCCTGGAGAGGCTGGGGGTCGTGCAAGTCGAATGGAATTGACCAAGAAGTGACTTGGCAATTGCCATCAAACAATCATCATTGTCGGAAGGAGCAACAATTTAGCACCACCCAACCATTTTGGATGTGTGTTTTTCTTGCAAGACACAATGACACAATGACCACATGCTAGCTGCTAGTGGGGGAATCCATTGGGTGGTTGAGCCCGTTAGACCAAAAAGGTCGAGTTCCGAGCACTTCTGGCACACCCATTTGCTGCAACTCTGCCTCTTCCTTGTTGGACGAAACATAGAATTCAGGTTCGGTCCATCCTATTACCAGTAACACTGGATCTTTTTCCGCTTTGCAACTTAATGGAGTAGCAATTAAAGGCCTTAGTTTGTAAGAATTGCTTACTGACTGCTACAAATAATAGGACAAACCCCAAATTCAGCATTACAAACCGAATCAATTCGAACCTCCACCCAGGTTTATAGTCACTATTCTTCTCACTGTTGTTATAGATTTCGTATGAAAAAAGAACATACAATATCATACAATAAACAAATCCTTCGTGAAGGCTATGACAGACCAATCACCTCGTGCAGCTCAAGATCCTGTCGGGTCTCTCCTCTTCCTCCCGCAGTCAACACCGACGCAGTCAACACGCCTCTTCAACAGGCTGACCTTCCTGGCTGGGGGCGATGCTTCTCGAAGCCCCGCCCTGTCTTGTTCTCCCCGACCACACAACGGCACTTGGGATCCACGGTTGGTACTCCACAACCTCCCTGCACCAATGCCAGTGAGTCCCATTGGTCGCCTCTGGGATGTTTGTTTTGTGGGCCATACGGTCGAAGGATGCGCATCTGCAAAGCACGCACCGCGCAGCGCAGCGGTCGAGGCAGAGGTTTCGAGGCCCTTCGTTTCAAGGCGAGGGAAGCTGCCAAGCACGGCGACCGGTACGAGAATCTTTGGAGCCCCCAACCCAGACGCTCCATGTATGCCATTTATGCCTACATTGACTCCTGAAACCACCCCAATGTAGGCAAATATGCCAGTCCCATGGAGTGTCTGGGCAATACACCATGGAACACACCACGGACCATGGACAACGATGGAACCTCTGGGACAAAATCACAAACAAGTTCCTCAAACGTCACTCGACCTGAGGGCCTGTGTTCTCCAGGATTGGAACCCTCGCCCTGGATATGGCCAAAAGCTTATAATCTCAGTGGTCATGTTCAGGCCCCACAGATTCTGAGAACATTGCATTTCCGGTTGGTGGTTTCAACTCAAGAAAAATTAGAGTCAGTGGGATCCACCATCTCAAGGTAGAAAAACAAAAAAAATATCTGAAACCAACATCCAAATATGTGTTGGTGGTGCTGTTGCTGTTGCTGTTGTTATTGTTACCATGGAGACATTACCGGAGAAGGCTCCACCGGAGCGGACGCGGACCGTGCTCCGCAGTGAGAGCTGAGGCTGCACCGAAAGCACCGAAGACGTTGGGGGATCCGGACGGAAGGAATTCACTTAACAGTTAACAGGGTCAAACAAGCTGAAGCCATGTTGCTGACTGAACCCATTAGAAACAAACAAAGGGAGACACGAAACGAAGAAAGGAACGATCAGATTCAGGAAGTCAGAGGTGTGTATGTGTGCTCATCCCCTGATTGAAATAATAATGGAAGTGGCTGGCCCTTGGAGGAACCGGTTCCTCTGCAAACAAATAGTTTTCCACTTCCACGTTTTCAAAGAGTTTAGATTGAATACGATAGAATACGATTATATAATCTGATTGAAGATCATCTGCAACTCGGTAAAAAGACGTTTCCAACAAAAAGAGAAATCCTAAAGTCCCGTTGACAATGCTCGAAACCCTCCCCGGTGCATCACTGATTGGATGAACCCAAGCTTGGGATTCGATCACTATATGCGATCCTATATTTTGGCACATCGTTGAAGTCATTGAACTGCAACGCTTCTTGTTGAACTATACACCTATATAGGTCACCACTTCAGTGGCCTCAAAGAGGCCTGTAAACACCGCCCAACCCCCCTGCAATGTCCTCATCCTCCTGCCCAGGCAGGGCCAAGCTTTGACTTGCATCAAACCTGGCTGGTGAGCCATGGTGACGGATCTTCATCAAAGCTGCTCCCCAAAGGCTCCCAAATGCATTAAACAATCATGAGACAAAGCAAACAAACAAACAGCAAACATATATAAACAAAGCTCGCTTCACTGGGGACGTCGATTTCAGGAGAACTGACAGTGTGTGCAGTTGGCCGTATCTGTAAAACGGTGTCATCATGACGTTTCTCCCCAACAACCACAGTAAAATTGGAGGTGATGTCCAAAACAAAATGTGCACAACCTGACGTCCGAGAGACAAAAAGAGAGAGAGAGAGAGGGGGGGGAAAGAAAGAAAGAGAGAAAGATACATTTCAAGAGATATAAAGAGATAAAGAAAAACATTGAAAAAACAACAAAATAAAGACAAACAGAAAAACATAAAGAACGACAGAAAGAAAAACATAAATAAGGAAATAAAAACAGCAAAAACAGGAAATAAATAAACACAAACATAACAAAATAAACCAAAAGAAAGAAATAAAGCAAGCAAGCAAGTACTCCCATGCAGATGTTCATTGCGTCCACCCGGACAGAAGAGCACTCATATTCTGGAATTGGCACTCACCAAGTTCGTCAAGGTTTGACACACTTGCTCATGGTCAAAAAGAACAACCAACCAGGTCCACAGGTGCATCAGCCAGGTACAAAGCCGAGACATGGAAGTTACCAAAGACATCCAAAGACCAAAGGACACCAAAGGTATCGCTCCTGACCAAGCAGGTGTGTCTCCAAGCAGCACCAAGATTACCAAGACCTAGGACATAGGCAATGCGGCACGCGAGCTGCAGTAGTCTCCGAAGAAAGGCTACGCATTGTATTGGAACCTGTCTCTCTGTGGCTCCATGTGGAGACATGGTGCGGCACACTCTCCATGTGGAGCTCGTACTCTCCGGAACCTGTCGACCTTAGAGTCACTTCTCAACGACGAGCTGCTCCTTGTGGCGGACCGGCGCAGTCCCCCCCTCCCGAGCCGGTGGAACGTCACTCGCTCGCTCGTCCCGGGCCGGGTGGACTCGGGGCGGGTCAGAGAAGCTTCCGAAAGGTTCGGGACGTGTGAAGCGTCTGGTCGACGCGGTGCGTTCTGGCGGTCCTGGTGGTCCGAAGCTGGGCGAAACGCTCGGCTCTCAGACGAAGCTCTGTGGTGCGGCTCGGTGCTCCGATGTTTGTTCCGCCGACCATGACCCGTCCATAGATCTGCTGGATCTGCTTGACTATAGCAGGAACTTAATCAAGAAACCCTGGTATGAATATGGAATCAATCACGGACGACTTGGAGCTATCTAAGAACCTGCAACGTGAACAGTCAAATGCACATTGGGGATCAAAGGCCGACACCAAACCTATGACTTGAACAAACATTAATGCTTGAAGGGGGGGGAATGGCCCAATACTGCCAACTGTTATACGAATTCCATGTTTCCAGTGATTTCACCACCCTCTCGGTTCCGTCCCTAGATTCCGGTTTTTGGCATGTGGTACAAGCGCTGGTCTTCACAACAAGACATGCGAAATCGACCCCTCGTCCCACGCGTATCACGACCGACCCAGCGAAAAAGGGCGAACGACCTGTAGTTGATGAGGTGCAACAAGAAGTGCCACTCGATCTCTGCGGCCAGCTGCTTCTGCAACGGTCGCGCGCGTCGACCGTGGCGGTACGAGTCACGAGCAGAACCAATGCGGCTTGGGATCGGAGCCGCGAGCAGTCGCGGTTTTTGGGGATCTGCCCGTGCTTGGCTACATATTCAAAGACTTTCAGCTGGCTCAAAGGCTCAAAGCCGAAAAAATGAGCTTTCACTGTCCTATAGGCCGCATCCAGTGAACTACTGTGTAGTGCATGTAGGATGTAGGGATTGTAGAGCCAGCAAGTCATATCTAAGGAATCTAAGTCGTATCTAGCTAAATGCTTGTAGCTGGAAGGGTCTTAAACTTAAACATTAGAAACTCGCAAACACTAGGTCCTTCTAGGTCTTAGCCCAAAATGTGTAGGTCTCCGAAAACTACTCTTCGGAAATTCCCTCTCCCTTCTGCTTTTTGCATCTCAAACCGCCAATTGGGTCACAAAGGTCAATGTCAACCGCTTCAAGAATCGACACAAGAACAGGTTCGGTCATATCCGCAGAAGGCCCGGCCCCTTTCCTCTTCACAGGCCCCAACAAGTACAGTATGTATAAGCAACCGCCGGTTGGTTGCGTCGGCGGCTTGCCATGGTCTGAACGAACGGTGCGTCCGTGCGTCCGTGCCCAATCCGTCCCGCCTGGCTGCTTTCCTCGATGCCGATCTGCGGAGCCCTCAGAGAGATCACACGGTGCAGTGCCAAATGGGGGTCCATGCGCCGTTTTGCGCAGGTCATCTGGTCAGCCTTCCAACCGGTCCGGGTCGGGGTCAACGGCAACGACCACCACGGAGCTGCGGGCACCATCCCATACTGGCACCAATATTTGACAAGTCCTCCATACACCAAAAGTAACATTTCAAAAGTAGAATGAGACTGATCCACAGATTAAAGTTAAATTGATATGTCTGGCACAGATTCATAGCTAAGCCCACTGAAGTCAAAAATATATGATATACAATGACACACAGGTTTGTTCATACAACTTTGTCAAAAAATACACCAACAACCCGTGAACCCGGACAAAAACACACACACATTGAAAAACACAATATTGTGAGTTCCAAATCGCCCTCTCATTTTTACTTGACCTCACCTCACCAATTATCAGTACCTCTCTTCCAGCTCATCTTTTCTCGGCCCAGGCACTCAATCCCCAGGCGAAGAGCTTGGCGACCGCGCATGGCCTGGCCCGCCAGGGAAGACTCGGAAAACTTCGACGTTCCGGATTTCCAGGGGTTGATCCGCCCCTTTTCAGACCATCTATGAAGGAATGTTTGGAGGGGTACATGAACTATCCCCTGGTCCACTCGGAAAAGAACACCACCTTCAAAGGAGTCTCCAATGGAATACCCTGCAGTCAGTACACCACTTGTGGATCTCCATCGTTCACCCCTTTCAAGGTCCAGGAACCTACATTGACACTTGAAACCACCCCCAACTAATCAGCAAATTGTTCATCATGTCGACTCCGGACATCATCTACTCATCTGGGGATCCATGGCACGTTGGAGTTGTAGATGATGAACTATGGAACTCGATGTTGCTTTGGATGTAGCACACGTTTCATGAAGCTTTGTCCAAACGTCTGCCATCCGAAACGTCAAGACGTATCTCGACGTAAAACAATCAAAGCTTCGACATCAGCATGCACACGACCGCTACACTCCCTGGAGAATCACAATGGATGGCATGGGCCCGATGTCGGATGACCAGTTTCCTCTATGACCAGGTGGTGGTGCCATCAGGGAGTGAACTTCAATCCACCGCATAGCCTCCGTACCTCACCGTACCTCACCATACCTGATGATTCCAAAAAATGTAATGATATTCATAACCATTTCCAGCTGTTGAGGGTTTCCCTGTTAGTGGTTCCTCACAGGCCGCCCCAACCAAGCGCCCCCGACCAAGCAGCAGCATAGGAGATCACCAGCTGCTAAAAGAACGAGCAACAGGACCCTGGGCCGGCGCAAGACTCAGAAACAAATCATCTTGGAAGGTTAACATCATTGGATAACCCAAACACTCCATATATGCCTACATTGGGGTGGTTTGGGGGGGTCAATGTAGGTATATAATACATGGAGTGTCTGGATAATAGAAAGGATTAGAGAGGTGCTTATACCAGGTGGCTCTTGGAGGGTAGGGCACAGAACTCTCGCCTGGGGCGTACGTAACAACCACCCTTGTGTGGAACTTTTCTCAGGAAAACAGTGGACAGGACTTGTGACACTCTGCCTTTGACCGTTGCACGGTTCCGAGCTAATCCGAGCTATATATTTTTATATATAATGCAGGCTGATCAAACTGCCTGCTCTTGTAAGTGGTGAGATGAATCCACGAACATCTCGTGGATGACTTGACCCCAAAACACCTCTGACCAGGCTAACTTAAGGCTCCATAGCAAACGCCGGCCACAAGCCGCAACGGGGGAGATACGACCAGCCAAGGCCACGTGAAGTAGAGTCTAGCAGCTAGCAAATAATGGCCATCTGCGAGTAATTCAATATGTAAGTCAATATCGCGGCGACCCAGTTTCTTCACGTTCGCAGCCAACGTGCAGCGTTCAGCCGGCCATGTCAAGACGCCGCCGCCTCAAGACGGCCGAGAAGAGGATCCAAGATCGCGATGACTTAGAGCCCCAAAGACATAGCTGTCGCCTTCTCGTGGCACGTGGTTCTTCTTCCAGCCACGAGGAGCGTGGCGGCGTGCGCAAGAAGGTTCGTGTTCGTGTTCGCGGATGTTCGTCCGCGGCAAAGCGGTAGGGACAGGGATAGCTTGCTCAAGGCTACAAGCGGCTACAAGGCCATTGAGCTGGTGCAATCACACCATGTCATGGAGACAACAGGAAGGCCAATGGAAGAAGGAAAGCAAAGGCAAAGGGGCAAGAGCAGGATGCAGCTTCAGCGCATAAGCTCGGGCATTGACACAACGAGCGTCCACGATTCCTTCGAAAGAACTCCCGAGTTGTTACCCTAGAGCACCTCCTCAGAGAGTATTTGGACCCTCCAAACCCACCTAACTACCTCAGAAGCTACTTGGAGCCTTAGGGATCGATAAGAAAAAAGCTGTGCACCACCCCCAGCCCCACGAAGCTTGGGTACATCGCAGTGGAATCCATGCCATCGATGCTGACAGTCATATAGGCCTGTCTGGTAGGCCCAATAGTTTTGAAGATGTTCAGCCAACATCTCGGACTGTTGCGACTCTTGCATTCAAGTGATTGCAAAGTTCTCGTGGTGCAAGCAGGTGGCGCAGGCCGCGCAGGTGATGACCATGGTCCAAACAGCAAAAATGGTAATTCAACTGCCAAAAGCGCTTGAAGGAGACCCGAACATGAAAACATCACGCTCGCATGGTTTCCCAGTGCTCTCTCATGATCCCCGGAGGGAGTGCCTTTATTTCTCTTTTGGCCTGCGGCCTTTGGACATGACACTGCCTGCCTCGCCAGATTCCCGCATCCTGTGAGGCAAGCATCTTCCAAAAGCTGTCAGCAAACCGCAGCAACATCCGGAGCAACAGTAAACGCGACAGGTCTGGGGGCCGCTTTTTCGTGGGGCGTTTCCTGCCAGCTTGAGACCAACAGAGGTTGAAGGACCCTATAGGCTATCCCATATAGGTACCCCTGTAGTGTCCCATAAGGTCACTTAACCTCTGTTGGGAGGCCTTGAAATGAATTCAACGACCTTGCGCCGGTCGTGGGTCGTGCTGGAGGAGGAAGTGTCCGGAAGTGCCTTGCAGGAGCTGTGCCGCAAATCTGTTACTAGTAGAGATGCACTTGTTACTATTGATTGTACATACTATTTAGTAGTGATGCATTTGTTACTGATAGCATCTAATAGCGATGCACCTTGCTGTGCGGAGCTGCTTTCGCTCGAAAGATTCAGCGTTCAAATCTGTGAAAGCCGGTGCCGAAAATCACCGACCCATACGGGCGTCCAGGACACGGACCAAACGTGTCAACTCCAAGAAATGCCAACAACAAACAACAACAACAAACAACACCTAAATCTACACCTACACACACATAGTCTGTGTGTTGGGGCTAGTTTTGATCCATAGGAGGCAACACGCATCACAACGGCCACCGAGCTTCGATCAGAACGACCCCGCCTATAAGCTTCGATCTGCTTCATCAGGGACTGCACGCGCGGAGAACCCGAGTTCCGTCTTCGTCCGATGCGCGAGGAGCCCGATGCGGTGATGGACACATGGATGGACACATGGCCGGTGATGGACCTTCGTTTCAAAGCTGAAAAAGGCGGAGAAGATGGAATTCGCTGTACCCAGACACTCCATGGGACTGCCATATATGCCGATCAGTTGGGGTGGTTTGAGGGGTCAATGGGGCGGCATATATGGCATTATATGGCATACATGGAGTGTCTGGGGTATCACATACTAGAAATCCTCTCCCGGGGTGCACGGGGCGAACAACATCTCTCCTCATGGGCGATTTCCTTTTCCAGAAAATCACCATCTGGACATGGACCTACTTGTATTTGCTCTTTGGGACAGGCCCAACAAAGGATGTAATATAAGTACAAACACGGCACTGGAGGGTCCCTTCAAAAACGGCTTTCTCTACAAACAACCAGTCTCCCTACTTCCATGATTTGGAGAAGGACCTCACAGTGAGTCTAGTGCATTGCTTGGGATTGATCGGCATATGTATCATTGATCGACCCTAAGTTGTCGGAGAGAGATCAAATCAGTCTCATCCCGTCAAACAGTGATTTTGCCATACGACTTAAATCAAAGTGTAATTTAGATTCAAATGAATGACTATAGCCGCGTAAGAGATGTTGTGCTTCGATGTGAGAAAGTGCACTCAACACTAGCACTAAAAAAACGACGCGGGGCGATAGGGTCTTCGCAGCGTTTTGGTTGCCTCGAATAGGGTCATGGCAGCAATGCCGCTGCCAGTGAGGACACCTGCTACCTCGGGTGCGGACGTGAGATGAGCCGGTTCAGGTCGGTCGGAGCTGGAGCTCCCCCCCATTCGGGAGCTCTGAGAGGTCGAGTCTTCAACGCAAAGCCGAAAACAGGAGCCTCATGGAGTGTCTGTTGAGGGAGGGAGCTGGAAGAGGAGCGAAGCCAAACAAAGCCACGTCAAGGATCCGAGGGACTGATTCCTCAAAATCCAATAGTTGTGAGCCACCTCCCCCCAACTCCTGGTTCTACTCCTGGTTCTGCATGTCACTGGAAACAACATTAAATACGTACTTTGTTCGGAAGCAACGGTGAAGCAACGGTGGTTTGGGGTTTAATGCACTGCACATGTCCGTTCGTCCCATTCAAAGAATCCCAGTTAGTAACCCCACTTCAGATGTCCTCTCCTCATGCAAAGGATATCCTTATCCCGCTTATCCAACTCATGGGTTCAGGATGGTTCAGGGCACAGTATGCTGTGAAGACATCAGATCGGATGTTCGGAACGGGTGCGTAGCTCCAACACTGTGAGACCAACCGACCGTGGACAGACCGTATCGGCCGGCGGTATCCGACCTTCTGGGTTCGTCTTAGACCAGTCTACCCAGCCATGGTCAGGAGGTCTCCCCATGTGTCGATCTGTCAAGGCCACCCCTGCGGTGCTGTTCCAAGCAAGAGCGGAAGGGTCTCCAGATGTCTCCGCTGTCAGAGATGAGAATCTATAGAGAATCCTCAAACACCTCTGGGAATCGTTTCACCTGTAGGAACAATAATGCTACTTAGTAGGTCTTTGAAGCTACTAGGAACAAGGATGCTAGGAAAGGTCTTTGATACTCTCTGAATATTTATGACCTGAAGGATCGAAAACCAAGGCCATGTTTTCACAGTTGGAGAATCCTCCAAATCCTCCGCGCAATTGGTCGGCACGCCATCTTCTCCACCGGACACCGCCAAGCGACGCCCCACAAGGTGTGCAGCTCATGCAGCTGCCGCCATCTTTCCAACTGACGGAGATGTTTGCGGGCGGTTGGCCGTTCGCATGGATTGTGCACATTGAACACCTTTGGATACTACCCAAAGGCTCCAGAAAGGACCCAACCCGTTTGAGGTCCTGGACCTGACCCTCACAACTATAGGTTTTTGGACCCAAGAAACACATGTGTAGCAGTTGGTTCGGGTCATGAGTCATGAGATGTCATGAGCCGAACTTGAGTCATGAGCTACTCAAGTGACTCAGTTCTTTCATGTTCTTTCCCCCATGAAACCTTTGATCACGTTCTTTGGACCCCCCGGGATGCCCTTTCTTTTGCGCCTCGAAGGCGGAATCCGTGCGTGGATCTCTCCTGCGAGGGAAACGCACGCAGGTGTTGAAACAACGGCAGGGGGGATGGGCCGCGCTAGGTCGTGCACGAACCGTGCTGCACCGCTGCACCGCAAACATCCGAGGCCACCATGGCGCCGTGCCCCTGAAAAAAGGACACTTAGCTAGTGATGCTCGTGTACGTTGACTCAATCAATCCATTTGCTTGATGCCTTTTTCTCGGGGCCGGATTGCAGGGCCAAGCCGGGGGTGATGCCCGCGCCAAGGACTTGCTTTTCCTGGTGAGAAACTGATTTTGCCTGAGGAAAGCAAACTGTCAGGGGGGAACGTTCAAGCTGCAAAGGGCTTCTTACGGTATGTATGTTTCTATGTAGTGTAATATACGTTTCCGTTCTCGAACCCATAAATTCGTGGAACTGGATGGCCCCCTGGAAGACAAGTTTCCTCTACAAACGGCAGGTTTTCCACTTCCATGTTATAAGTTCCAGGGTGAGAGTCACCGCCGTTCAAACCGTTTTTTCCTCCAGTGCATCACGCTAGTACTGCGCTCCTGCTCTCCGCAGTGCCGAAGCGTGTTCGGCACCGCGAGATCCAGTCGTGGGGACACATTCGATGACACATGTGGGTGCTGAGGTTTGTAATTCAATGGGGAGGCCCCGAACCAATGGATTTTGGTCTAGAGTCTATAGAGTCTATTCTATTCCCCTCCTCCCTGGAGGTCTTTGGGAGGTCTTCCTATTTAAACAGTTTTGAAGAATAGAGATACACCCGATCGCCCATGGCTGGGTATAGACTGCTCTATCTTCCGAACCTTCTATAGGGTCTCCACCTGGGCGATGCTGCTTCCGGGTGGCCGAACGGCCGAACCTTCCAGTGCGAATTGCCATTCGGCTGTCTGACCGTCCGCTTCGTGTCCTGGGTTTCCAAGCAGAATTCTGCAGAGGAGTTGGATGAGTTGGGATTCTGCAGATTCTGGAAACGTCTGTTGCAGCCGTATGTTGCTTTCTTGTGATGGCTGGATGATGGATGGCCGATCTCTTCGCTCGTGAGGTCGGTCCTTTCTCCACCAGAAGTTGTTGGGGTGGATGGATTAAGAGATGACAGCTGCATGTTTCAAAACCCAAAACGCCCCTTCCAAACCATCCATTCATTTTGGGAGGATAAAAAGGTGATTGACATCGCACTCGTTGGATCACCATCAGTCCTCCAGCCAAGAAGGAACATCCAGCAAACCAGCATCAGCTTGCCTGCGGCGGGAGCGGGAAAAGGTGTGGTACTGTAACTTGGTGGTTCAAGATTCTAGCTGCTAGCTGTCCTTCTCACTTCCCCAGCTTTGCCAGGTCATACAAGTTGACTTTTTCCACTGTTAAGTCGAACAAATTCCCAAGAGGATATATATATGACTTGAAACCCACAAGATCCAACTTGGTGTTGTTCAGAAATCGAAAACCACAAAATAATTCCAACTGAGCCAGGGTCTTGGAAGCGCACTCTGTGTTTCAGCTCTAGAGTGCCATGCGATCTCTGATCTCTTTGGGTCTTTTCGTTCGAAGGTCCCCCCCAGTCGGGGCACATCAGGCTGGTCTCCCTCATCACCGTCCTCACCCGATAGCCCTTCGGAAAGGACCGGTGGATGGCCGTGAGCGACGAAAAAACGCCCTCCGAAGGATGAATTACGATTTGCTAAGTGCACCTATAGGGGATAACGAATTGATGGCATGAGGAGGGAGCCTATGATATGCCATCATATGCCATCCACTCGTTAGCCCCTATAATTGCCAAAATTTAAAAATCAGGAGCCAAAATGAATCCGGAATTGTGGGGCTGCTTCTTGAAAGCATCCCAGCATTCTCCTCTTCGCAAGATGTTGCCGGATCACACCGGAACTCCTCGTTCGGTCACTCCGTCAAACCTGTGACTCTGACCAAGCTATGGGTATCCGCCGACCCCGGTCGAAGAAGGGGG
>CAXAMN010007557.1:1138511-1170029 GCA_963970005.1 Durusdinium trenchii
GTAGTGGTAGTGGTAGTGGTAGTGGTAGTGGTAGTGGTAGTGGTAGTGGTAGTGGTAGTGGTAGTGGTAGTGGTAGTGGTAGTGGTAGTGGTAGTGGTAGTAGTCCTGGTGGTAGTGGTGGTGGTGGTGGTGGTAGTAGTCCTGGTGGTGGTGGTGGTGGTGGTGGTGGTGGTGGTGGGCACATTTTAGAAAGGATCTTATCACTGGGTGATAGTAGTCGTGGGACTCTATATGTAGCTGGCCAATGTGGCCCCGTGCACTTCCAGGCTGAATCTTGCAGAATTACAAACACTACGAAGACACGGCTCAGGCCGATTATGGCAGAAACAAAAGCTGCCAGGCAATTAAATGATCAAGTATTTGCCCACCAATTAAAGGATTCCATTGGTCAAATATGGCCAAATGCAACCATCAGCATGCCCCAGCCTACAAGCGTGGAATGCAGAAACATCTGCGATGATCTTGTTCTGCAGCGTTTTTCAGAAAGTGATTCTCAGTGCATTCTCAGTACATCTCTCATGGGTCATGCGTCTGGCATCAAGAACGCCTCTGAGCTCAATCTTAGATAGCTGTACAAGTTTCCCCTGCGCTTAGCGGGTATACGTCCCTGCAGTGCCCGTCCGTGCGACGGCCTGCCAAGACCCGACCCATTGGACGCTTCAAGAGCACCGAGTTCCACCGATGGGCCTGTCGCATCATCTGTGACATGTCGATGTCCAGGAGTCCAGGACTGGCCTTTCTGATGCCAAAGCACTTGGGGCAACTCCAGAGCCTTTCAGGCTGAGAAACAGCCACCAAACTGGAAGTGTACTAAGATTGGACCAAAATGTCATCAGTGTGATTGAGGATGATCCCGTGTTACCCCAAAATGGGCCCCAAAACACTTGGGGAAGTGCTGGTTGAACAAAAGCACCTTAACATCCTCTAAAGCGTGACAAGTATGGGCCTTTTGAATGCGGATGTCTCTCCAACGGGGATCTCCACAACAACTGTGAATATAGTATAGTGTAAATTATACTGTATGTGTACAGTATACACATATATATATTTTATATGTAATATGTATGTATTTATTTATTTAAGTGTTGGTATATGTATATGTTTATGCTGATCCAAACTCAGTTTGGTGCTCTTTTCTCAGTTTTTGCCGGCAGTGAACCACTGCCAGGTCGACCGGTGGGCCGACCGGTGGGCCCGACCGGTCCGATTTCTCAGGTCAGCTCACGTGCTTGATTCATGATCTCTATGGCGTCGCGCCTCGGTGACTACGGCCGGTCGAGGTCAGTCTGTCAGACCGGGTTTGGATCTCCTGGTTGTCATGGATGTACCCTAGGGATCCTGGCCCATATCCGGTGGTTCAACCCCCCAAACTTACCCTAAGCACCTTCTCAGGAGGTAGTTGGAGCCCGGGGTAATACAAACATGGCCCGTAAAACATGTCTCCAGCTGAGACGTGCAGTGGAGACGAAGAATCGTCTCGACGAAGCAGGTCAAAAACGATCAACAACTAGACTCTAGTTACTAGATGTTACTAGATGTTACTAGATTCCTAGATGTTACCATATAGAGTGATCTTTGAGTTAAGTCAGTGGACTTGGACCTCTTAGAAGAAAAGCTCCACACGACCTGGTGGTGCCGTGTACGGTCGGGTCGAGCTCGTGGTCGCAGCAAGGGCAGCGAAAAAGGATGAACCTTTGGGAGACATGAAATATGCACGTCCACAAAATAAGAGCAATTTGTTTTGATATGTTGTTACAACCCCACTATCAAAAAGCAACTGACAGAACAAGAACACAACACCCCAGGAAGCCCAAGCTGCCCAACCTCTGTCGAAATCGATGCTGACACATGGAAGGTCATGTCTGTGAGAGTGAAACAAACCAAAGCATGGACTCCCCATCTCCCTTGGGTGGAACATGTTTTTTGCTCCCAACCACAGCCCCCCGGGCCCCCTCATCCTCCCCGGGCCGCTCGACTCCTCCGGTGGTGATTCCAAATCGCCGACTAGGTCGACTCCTCTGGGGCTCGCTGGGTCTAAAATCCACTCTTCTGGCGGATCGCACGGATGTTATTTGATGTTCCTAACATCACGGCCAGGCGTCAAGTGAAGCACTTGCACCCCATCTAACAGCATCAAAACCTGAGGTTCGACACGGGAGACGCTGCGCCGAGAGAATGTCGATCTTAGTAACTCATGGGATGATGATAAACTGATCCACTCACCGTTTTTAAATAGGTACGGTATACCGGACCCCAACTAATGGGTTCCGGTCTATTTCCCTTCTTCCAGGGACTTGGGTAGAGTACTTTGCAACACTCGAAAGAAATTGAGTTTCACAAAAAACTTGTCACCCGCTGCGTTTGGTTGAGAAATGAGAAAGGCCGATGCTAAGTACTATCCCACAACCTCCGGTTCGCCCAAAGGAAACTCCAAATATATATAAAATAATACAATATTCCATCTGGAATCCTTGAAGCCAAAGCAAGAAAGCACCATCCTACTTCATTTCATGCATGCCACATTGTTGAAATGGACATGTTTCCTGCAGTTCATATGAGCAAACATGGGAAGACATCCAACCCCAACTTTGTGTGTATGTTCCCACAAACACTTTCAATCCACTTTGCGAGTGGCGCGCACAGCTCCATCATTCACCTAGACTAGCACCCAACTGGGCCCAGGTCATCACAGGTCCACTTGGAAGTCTTCATTTCCGCCACCATGTCGTCGGACGGAGAAGGACCGAAGCAGTCGGACGAGTGGTCAAAGGATTTGGTAAGAAGACAATCGAGTTTGAACATGTAGACTCTTGAGTATGACATGATCCCCCAATGATCCCCAATTGAATTGAACAGTCTCTCCGTATTATTTATATGTGTTTATATGAATTTATCAAACGTCCTACGTGAATCATAGCATGACAATGACATGTGAATCAACTTGACCACGGCGACGACGGTTCACTTCAGCTCGGTCACCATTGCATGGGAGTCTTCCTGGTTGGCACTGAGCGCCTGGGACACGACGAAGGCTCCGTCTCCGCGACAACGAGCTGGGTGAGCTGCCAGGACTGGGTGAGCTCGGGATGGTGGATGGTTCACAGCCCTTGGCTCACAGCTTTTGGGGGCTATTTACATAGACACCCGGGTCCTGGAGGGGTCCTGGTAGTTCATGCCTGTTTCACTTTTGTTTTGAATTTTAATGGCTTATAGGTACAGTAGGTAAGCTGGCGCAATCTTGAGCATGGAATGAGTCGAACATTGCCATTACTGGACTTGATTCAATGGTTCAATCAATTTGCTGGTTTGAATGATGAGGTGTGTTTACCTACTACCTTGCATTTGGTTCTTTGATCTACCCAATCGACGTTCTTCTCCAGGCGGGGGGCAAATCCGAGCCAAAACACCCATCACGAGCAACTCGGAAGTCGAACACAACCACCACTAAAACCCTCTTCATAGCTAGGGATGCCTATTATTCATAGCCCAGGTTTTTCGGGGTGTCGTCCCACCCGGACAGTCACGGCTTCCCATCGACCGGTCTTTTTGCGCGACAGCGACGGACCGACAGTCCGTCGTCCGGGGCGACGACATGGACGAGGCTCGTCCAACCGTCTGGTTTGCTACGAGCTACATCGGCCTGGACAGTTACAATGACCCAAAGACTCCAAAGACCAGTCCCGACCCCCAAGCGATAGACCCAAACCCCGTCCAAGAGGATCCATCAATGAGCGTCCGGGGAGGAACTGACCTCCATCCAATTTCTATTCATTGACCAATTCGTGTCGGAAACATCTTCGCGTCCACTCCATCCACCTATGAATTAAATAAATCAATAAGTAGTAAATTGATGCAACTGTCCAATTTAATTTCAATCTTCACACGCCAGTGTCACCTTGAGTTTCATTCTTCCTATCTTCACCCACCAGTCGCTGGTCTCGCAGGCCGGAATCTCGACTTCGCTGTCGACTTCGCTGCTCTCGCGTCCGTCGCCTGCTGCGTCCGTCGGTGTCTGCGTCCATCGCCACAAAAGCCAAGAAACCAGTTCCTTCGGCGTCCTGCCCTTCGACGATTTCTGCTGGGGATCTGCCCCCAGTCGCAGCATCTGCCGCACCAAGTCTGCCTCGCCCTGGCGCGCTGCCTGCGCAAACTGCAGTGTGGTCGACTGGATGGAGGTGTAAACATCGTGCCGGTAGAAGTGGCGTTGAAAAGACTTGGGCCGAGCTGACGCTGCTATACTTCTATCCTTTGGCGCTTTGATTTCAAGAGTTACCATACGGCTGCACTTTTTCCACACCCAAATTCGTGATTCAACCCCAAAAGATTCTGCCTTCCAGCAAGCACCCACTCTTTTGCCTGTCGTATGTGTTTGGTGTTTTTGCTGCACACAAACATTAGGTGTTTCGGCAAAGCATGTCGTCTTTTGCGCTTCATGCTTTGGAGTTGGAGGCCTTTCCCGGTCTCTTTCCTCAGTAAAGAAACAAGAGTCATTAGCCAAGATATGTCAAAACCATCCAAAACCAACGTTTGCTCATGTGTCCGCCGTCTTTGCTTGGTAGCACAAATGGGTCAGACTCCAAGACTCCTTTGAATGTGATATGTTAGCATCTTTGAGCACAGAATTCCAAGGGTTTAAATGGTTCTTATATCCCAAAACCATAAGAGTTTATATATATATATATCATATTATATGATATATTACTCTTCTGGCTTTAGGATGCTTTAGGTGATCGGTGATGTTCTGTCTTGACTCTTTTCCCCAAACCACAGCACCCCCCACCAAAGGAAGGCGCCATGCGTTCAGCCATGCGTTCACCCAAACAGCGCGGACATCGTGGAGCTCTCGCGCCTCATGGATGGGATAAAAAACTTCCGGTCTGAACAGGCAGCCGCGTACCTCGGAGTCAGACGAGTGGAGGTCATGGCCCAAACCATCTATGGGACTGGCATGTAACAGCATTATATATATATATATGTATATATATATATAGAGAGAGAGATATGCCTACATGGACCCCTTTTCAACCACCCTCATGTAACAAGCCAAAAAAGGAAAATATGGGTCTCAAATGCCACGAGAATGCTTTCTTGGTCTCATAGATGTTTTATCACGTGGGACGTATTTGCAAATAATTGCAACTTATTCACCGCTGACTGTTGTCTGTCTCCCCATGGGCTTGGTGGCATGGTGGTCACAATCTTCTTCTGTCATCCATCCTTCAAAGCCTCACAAAAGTTGACCAAATCATGGCACCTGTTTTCGTTACCTACTTTCTCAGCTCCTCTCTATATATATATATACTGTATATATATAGTGATTCTCACAAGTTTCTAAGGACCCCCTTTCTCTCGGTTGGCCTACCAGGCCTTTTTACTTCTTCTGGTGCGCTGAAATGGATTGCCTTTAGATCGCTTCAATCATGCCTTCCGCCCCCAACCAGAAACCCGTCTTAAAACAAACGCACACAAACACAGCGGTGCACACCAGACCACACGACCACGACGAATCGAGCCCAATCGAGGCGCCTGTTGTGGCTCCAACACATCTTTGAAGCCGTGTTCTCGAAGGAAGACCTCAGTTTCCCGAGCTGCACGTTGTCCGTTCGGTCTGGAGGTCGCTTTTAGCACGGTCCACGGACGCTTAGCTGGCAGACAACCCTTCATGGATGTTTGAAATGAAGAACAAGAATGACATACGGTATACATCTGATTGTTTGAAACAGTTGGGAAAGAAAGGAGGGGTTTAGCTCACAGTCCTGCTGATCTGCTTGATTTGACGTATGCACCCCCAAAGAAAGTGGCCCATCTGGGCATCAGTCTGTCATCCAATTCCCAGATCGGAATGGGCCGTAACATGTTGCCTGTAAACACTGAGATATCCAAGTCCATGCGCGCTGGTTGGTTGGTGGCAACGAAAGATTCCTTGCATGGTGGGATTTAATGGTATAGCATCCGTCACGTGATGACAGCGGTGTATATTATGTATATATATATATATGCATGCATGTCCTTCTACTGCCAGGAAAATGATACTCAAAGACTCCCATCTCTTAAAGCTCTTTGAACTTGGGACAACGCCACGAGAGAAGTGCCATCAGATGTGCTATCGCAGTGAACACCCCAAGTCGAGTGCATTCGAGTGCCTATAAAACCACACGTATCGTGGTCCTTTTTCCAGCACTCGTGGTGTCGGCACCCCTGGCTCCACATCCACCGCCACAACCCGCAAGGGCCCAGGGCCCTGGCCTCCAAGTTCCTCCTTCGTTTCAACCGCGCCATCCTCCTTCGAACGCCTTTCGGCCGCGGTTCCAGGGGCTCAACACCTTCAGCTGTGACAGCCTTGGGCGTGCTGATGCTGCCCGGAAGCAGGCCGTAGGGCAGGAGGTCATGCGTGGCGTCCATGGCTGCCATGGCGTCAATATAAAAACCTCCCCAGTCACCGAGCCCAGAATGAGGGCAAAGGGCCGGAGCCAAGCGGAGCGTGGTGCGTAGCGGAGCGTGGTGCGTAACGGGTGTTGGGCGTTGAAAGGATGAGCTGTATGGGTTGCATCAAGAAATCCCATGTCTGGCAGCGAAGTCAGTCCCAAGTCCCAGCATGTTGAATGTCCTTATAATATACGCAAGTCATTCATGCCAAACTACAGTGCATGTGACCAAAATCACGATGATGGAGATGAACAGCTAAGGTATACAATTTCAAAAAAACAAACAATCATCAAACCCATCTGGTGGAGCACCACAACTACAACACCATATATGTTAAACTTGATGTTATTTGTGTTTTCACATCTTGTCCGGCAAATCCGTCTGAAGAAGGTGAGGGATGGAAATCCGTCGTAACCGTGCGTCGACACGCTGAAAACACACCAATGGGACACGCTCGTCGCGTGTGTTGCGTGACGGATGGACCAATGGATACCGGTCAAACGGTCATCTGGATGGGTTCTATATGGTCAACTTGATGTAAAGGGAACGTCTAACGGTGCTCATTTCAGGGGTTATCTGTTGGGCATCTCATCTCCCAGGGCCCAGTGGATGAAGGATGATGCTTGCAGGGCTTGCAGGCCGTTCCATCCACCTCACGGCATCGTGATGTTCTTGGGTTCAACCCGGCGTCTCTGAGCAGGTCGGACCAGTCTGGGTCCGAGCTCGCGGCATTCGCCCGGTGGGGACCGCGTCGTTCCTGAATGACCAAGGAGCAAGGACGGAGATAGAGGTGATAGAGGTGATGAAGTGGGAAACACAGTAGTAACTGAGTCAAGATAGATTTTGTCTTGCCTCACCTGAGTCGAAACTGGAAGATATCCTGCTATGAGTTGTAGTATGATCTATGCCAATTCCAGCCTGTCAATATGGTCTTCAAACATGCAAAGACTGTGGCTGCGCGGGAAGTAGCCAAAGCACACTCGCAGCACTCTGTCATTCTGAATTTTCGCTGGTGAAGCCAGTGAAGCCCAGGCTTGTGTCATCCACCACACAAGCTAAGCGGCAAAAATAAACGGGCTCTTATAACGAAAAAAACTATTCCTTGGACATAGCCCATTGTAACAGTGGATGATGATGGTTAGCAAAGGCCTTTCTCAAGAATTATACAGTATTATATAACTGTAAAAACTATTGCAGCACTCAACATATATTCCCAGAATCTATTGCATTCTTGTCCATGTCCACCAGTCTCACATGATTCATCCTGGCTCCACCTTCGCATTGCGCGGTGGTTCGCGCCGCGCATGTGGAGATGGACGACCAATACACCTACCCCGCTTGGCACGTGTGGAGTTCGTCTCCGACATCATGACCCTCCGGCCCTGGCGAGGGCTCGTGAAACCCATCGAGGCCCTCCTCCATGATTCTGTCCAAGATTGTGGAAAGACACGGAGGCAAACTCTTGGTCTGATATATATATATATATGTGATATATAGTTAGTTTCAATATTCACGATCATTTAAGATTTAAGGTTCCCAAAAGTGGAGGTTAAGGTCTGCCTTTTCTTTACGATTGTACCTGATTCTGCATGCAACACGACACATGCATTCCAAACCTCAGAGGAAAAGGGCAAATACACATCAATCATGAACCGTTCAGAACTCTGGTACAGTTCAGAACTCTGTTACAGTTCTGTTACAATAATTACCAAAGATTGTCCCTGAGGTTGCCGAATTTCAGTCTTTGGCGTTTGTCACGTAACCCCTCGTTGATCCCAAGCGGGCGGCGTCGGATTGGCCACGGTGTAGAGGGCCCAGCCTCGACAAAAGACCGACGTGTTTTCGTTCGGCCAAAGAGACACGGTTTTTACCAGCCGCCAGCCTGAAGATTTGAGGACCGTTTGGAAGCCACTACAATTAGATATGGAACTTGAAGAAAACTTAAGCTACTGATAGTAACATTAGTTTGCTCTTTATATCAATATCTATTTGTTGTAAAAAGGTAAAAACTGGGCCTGGGTTTTTGGGAACAAACGATTTGAAGCAGTGACAACTGGGGTTCCAAGTCCTCAACTGAATGACTCACAGAGCCACATCAAGCTGTAGATTGAAGTGATGCATACAAAACAGGAAAGAAAATGGTTGTTCACAGCAAGCCTTTACCAGCACCTTCCAACGGCTAGACTACCCCAAGAACTACTCCCAGCAATACCTCCAACGGATCGTCTAGATATGCTTTGGCTCATGGTGTGCTGTTGCCATGCAGAAGCCCGGCCTATCACTACGAGCAGAAGCCAAGGCAGCACTTGCCCCACCCACGCCTGGCTCGTGGGCCGCGTGCCGGAGGTCGCTTCCGGCGGTCCGGCAGCATGTCAGCTATAGCTGCATGGATCTCAGGTGGTGACTTTTGACAGCCACCAGAGGTTGAAGAATCTTAGTTCGATTATCCCCTATGTACCCCAGTAAGGTCCTATAGGGTTATTTAATCTCTCTTGGTATTCATGTTATTTCATGTCGGAGGACAATCACAAAGCACCACACCAAATGAACCCGCAACTGAATGAGTCTGCATCCTCTTGGTGAACCTGGAGAGGAGCAAAATAATCCCCCAGGTTAGGAGCACCAGGACCAAGACGAGAACGATATTTAAGACTTCGCTGCTTGAAGTGTCGATGGATCATGAATGATTTCAGTCTGTTTCAGTTCTTCCATCAACCCAGGACCGGTGAAACAGCCCAATCTAATCCAATGATCCGATAAAGGGGCCTTAACCGGCCTGAAACAGCCATGTTATAGTTCCATGTGGACTTGTTCAAGAACAGACTCGTCAAAATACCAGAGTCTTGTATAAGTTCATGCACTCGAGGTCACTCATGTACCCCTTATGTAACATGCTAAACCTGTAGTCTGGCTACCCTTGCTAAACCACCATGAGTCTGGCTGGCAATGATTCATGGATTATCACATGAACAAAAACAACATGGAACAGCTGACTCGCGACAGGTGATGTGTTCATGCCAAATGCTCTGACGCCCCGCCACGACCGGCGACCGCCCTGTTCGACCGGCGCCCGACCAGATCGGTGTCCCAAGAAGAGCTTTGCACCTGGCCGAACAAGTCAAGGCACCCCAGCGGTGAAAATGATAGAGATGGATAGCCCCATCGACCAATGCGTCCAACGAGGTCCGGGTCTCTGTCCGAGGTCAAGTTCCTCTGCTGGTCTGAGCTGAAAGAAACTTTGATCCCACGTCCCCCTACACTGATTCCCTCAGTTTCCCTTGAATAAAACACTTATAACCCTTTTCCATCTGAGCATATTCTGTGGGGTGCCTCCAATCCCCCAAAAAGGTTAAAGGTTATCCACTGACTGGGTAGGTTACATGTCCCCCTACAGTTCCCTCTACATATCCCTGCGACTTCTCTCATTGGCTCAGTCAATGGCAGAAATGCCTTTCTTCGGATTCCTGAAGGAATGTGCGGCTCACGAAGGGCCATCCATTCAGTCAATCATCGGCAGTCAAGTCACCGACTTTGGGTGCAGGAAGTGTCGGGACCAATGTCTTCCAGAAGGTTGAGTATAATTGGGGTTGAATAATGCGCTATGAAAGGTTTGACAGTGACAAAGGACTTTATTTGATTAATAAACGTATTGACTATTCAACCACTATAGTATAAACAAATGATGACACATGGCTCACCTCAAGGTTAACTAGAACGCGTTTCATTCTCTACTGGTCAAAGGATCTCATGAAGCCACTCTACCGGGGGAGTCTTGTCCATTGACAAATCATAGCCATGCGCCATATGAAGGTACGAACTCCTTCACGGTCAATTCTGGTCGTTTTCCAGGAGTTGCATCCTTTCCCAAGCACAAGCCATCTCTTCACCGGTGGCCGCCCCCCGTACATCGCACGGAAACCCGCGTGCGGCACCCGCACTGCACGCGCGCTGCACGCGCCTTGAGCCGCTGGACGGCGCGGAGCGCCTTGAGCTTCGAGACCTCCTCGCGGTACACGAAGTCCTCGGTGAACATCGACGGCCACCGTTGTGACCAAATATGACACTCGCCGCCGAGGTCCAGTTACTATATCTAGAATAATATAGTAACTGGACGTAACTGGACTTATATATCATAGTATTATAGTGTATATTATATGTAGATAGCAGCTGATCTTGACGTGTCTCTCATAGAAGTATGCCTTAGAAAGCTCAAGCAAACCAAGGCTCATGCATCGGGGACTGGAGTGGACCGATTGACCGGGATTGGAACACTTGTCCATCAACATGGTGGTCATGCGGGCCCAACACGGGTCCCAGCTCCACCTGCAGCCTGTTCACTGAAGCGCTCAATAGTGGCTTCAATTTGAAAGGGCACGCAAAAGAGAAGACTAGAGAAGTTGAGAATATCTTCTTGTTCCTAGTAGTACCCTTTTTCCTAGACAAAAAATGCCAGGAGCTACTACTAGCTTCTGAAGTGGGCCTTGTGGGCCCACTCACTTAGTGGGCGCGGGCCAAGGCTCGTCTTCGAAATCGTCCAGGGCGCCACGAGGCAAACACGAACTTCGACTGGTCGAGCATCGCCTCCGGGACACGTCGGACGGTGACAGTCAACGTCGGGTTTTGGCGAACGAACCATGCACGGTTTTGGCGAACGAAGCCTCAAACAAAACATGTTTTGTTATTATGTTATGTTAATTATATTTGTTGTATATGATGTTGCTTTATATGGTGTTAATCCTTAAGCATCATCTTGGGAACTCCTGGGTTAACAGGATGTTCCGAAGTCCTGGGATTTTGCACAAAGAGATGTTCAGCACTGCGACGAAGCTCCGCAACTTGGATAGCCCGAAGCTGTGAGGCTGTGATTCATGATTATTAGATGGATCATCCAAGGTGTCCATAGGAGATCCCGAAAGAAATTTCATGGTCAGAGCTTCGAGCAAAAACGGATGCTCCTAGCTGAAGCTTCAACCCAGCAACATCCAGCAAACAAACCATGTTCAGAGGTGCGCTGCACTCAGACCGTGGCGGATGGTGTGTTTCTGAGCATGGTCCGCAGATTTGTTTTCTGAGTTTGGTCCGCAAATGTTCTATCAAAGGACACTCATTTGTTTGTCTATACTGTATACCCAAACACTCCTGTCATCCGGTCGTTTCTCCAGAGTCGGGGGTCGTTTCTCACAGCGGTTTTTTTCTGTCACAGAATAGGTCGAACGCCAAATCTATTCCAGTGGATCCCAGTTGCCACTGTATAAGAAACCAGGCGTCAATGTCTTTGGAACCACTGGTAACTGGATCCACAAACAATGACCTATGGTATAGCAGTATGATGTAGTATATGTGCATATATATATATACATAATTATGTATAATCCTAGAGATGTCTTTTTATTATGTGAGGACACCTCCTTTAAAATGACCAGCAATTGGTCCAGGGCTATGGCTCCAGAATCGGATGGCCACAACAACCCACTGGTGCACTGTCTTCCTCTGGCATCACTTCTTTGACCATCTCCATTCCCTCACCTCCTACTCCCCCATTCCCTCACCTCCACATGAAGAGAACTAGTTGTCACCCGCCGAATTTCCCAGCCTTCCACACCCACCGAACATTTCTCGAAGGGCTCTCTCGCGCTTCTTTGATCACGCGAAATCGGGCGTGGTGGGGACTCCAATGCTGGAAGGCTCAGGAGCGCTCGGATGCTCCTCCAGAGTCATGTACTTGGCGTAGCGCCGCCGCAACAGCAAGACATAGATGCTCAAGCAACATAACACGCAACCTGCGGCTGCGGCAGGTGAACATAAAAAATAACATAAACTAACCATGTTACAACCTATATGCAAATATATGCATATACGTTCCAGAAAGGAAAGAGTCGCACCTGCTTGCTTTTGCAAAGAGAAGCAAACAGGGAGCATCCGCAGTCATGTGGCTGAAGGTCAGGATGTTTGGTGAATGCTCAACAAGTGCGATGTCTGCCAAATGGAATGTTAGTACTGGAGTATGTTCAAATCAAGCTAATTGAGTTAAGAGGGACAGTTGCAGCAAGCGTTGTCAACGGATGGACGCATCAATGGGGATTCAGGCCAAGTGATTGTGTCCACACCAACAATAACGGGTCACGGTCAAGCTGTTGAAGTGATAGGCATGGTCAGTCAGTGAGTGCCGATGGGATCATAACATGCCTGTGTTGCTCAAAAAGCAACGCCAAATCACCAAAACAATAGCTAAATGGATCTAGATGGACATGGAACATGACATGTCCATGGGGGAGGGAATAGACCATCATCACTGTAGACTATAGATGGTCTGTTCTTTTCCTTGTGGGCGAGGGCGTATATATATATATATATGTATAACATGCAGCATGAAAAGAATAGACCATGAACAACCTCTACAGTGATGTGAGCGACGGCCAGAATGCCTCTGTGAAAGGACGTTTGCAGCACCGAAGTAGCGTCTGCGGGGTTTCACCCTGCATTCATGTTGTCTCCCTTGTGCACCTACTTTCTGCAACACCTCATGAAACGAAGCCAACGAGGCAGCTCCTCCAAACCCCAAGGACCGGGGATGGGGTCAAAACCTGGAACCCCTCTGACTCATGTAACGACACCGGGTAGGTCAAGGTATGCCAGCTCCCCACAGCCAAATAGACCATCTCGACTCGCCAACACTGCTTGGCTGGCTCCATGTCGCCCACGTCCCGACCATTCGATCGATGCAGTCGAGTCGCCCACCAAAGCTCCCACCAAGACCAAGGCCATGAGGTTCAAGACCTCATGTGGCTAGTTGATCACCCGGTGTGCGTAGTTCTAAGCTTCTTGCTTTCTTTTGTTGCTTGTGTGCATCTCTGGTGTCGGACCTTTGTTTGTGGTTTCTATCCTTCAAACGGACCGTGAGACCTTTGCTGGTGTTTTCAACCCACTTGAAACATATGAGTCAGAGGGTCCAATCATCCCCAAGTAAGGGTTGAACATAAAAATATCCGAAACCATCACCTAGCTTGGTCTTTTTGTCCCGGTGTGACACTCCGAAGTTTTTGCACCACACTGTCCAGGACTGAAGACGTCCACCGCCGGCTCGAGCTCTGCGGGCTGGGCTGGGCTTAGAGCTGATGAGTCGACGTGGAGAGCAGCGAGGAAGCCTCTTTTGGGACAGGTTCCTCGTGATTCGTGGTCTTTGGTTGGGGAAACGAGTGGAGTCCACCGTGAAAAGCCAATTCTAGCTTGTGCAAGCTTCTACAAAATCACAAATTTGAAGCAGTTTGCCTCCCTGGCTGTCCTCCACTTTCCCAAGTACAGTATAAAGCCAGTTTGAGGCCGTGACTCAAGCCATCTACATCCAGCCATTAGACTTCCAAAGGGATCCGGATACAACTATCCCGCCTCTATATACACTAAACACATTCAGCTTCCCTCTCTTCCAGGGAGAAAGTCCAAGAAAGAACCACCACAGAACGCCCAGCGTCTCCCGGGCATGGCTCCCAGTACTCCTTGGGCCGCTGAGCACCGCCCTGGCATCCACTGGGCGCTACGAAGGAGACTTTCTGCCCACGGATGGGGTCGCATTGCGTCGGGGCCAGAGCCTCCCAATCACCTGGGCGGCGAGCGGTGCACGCACCGAGAGTGCTGCAACAACGGCGGGAAGAAGCGACCGTGCGCTTGGAAGAGGCTGGTGGAAAAGCCAAGAACAACCGAATAGGCCGGCGAACGGCACCACATCACCACATGAAGTGATCCAATCATACCATATTGTCAATCGGGTGCGGAGTTGTTTGTTTTCCGCTGCGTTTGGGTTTTTTTGTGCAGTCGTGGTTTCTCTGTAGTTCTTCCAGTGGAAGTGGAAAGCTAGCTGTTTGAAACAAAAAGCTGTCCGGGAGGCCATAGGCCATCTAGGGCATGTGCACAACCCAACTGGACCATGAGGCCAAAACAACAAAACCTCCGGCAGGGCGAACAAACATGAGACCATCAAAATCGAGAGTACAAAAACAACATAAGTGTTGCTCATATGATGCACCTGGGCTGTCCCTTGAGTCGAAACACAACGCAACAACCAGTACCAGTAGTAGAGCAAAAATAACAGAAAAACAAACGGAATAGACAGCAACGCCACATCAAGGCTTGAGAAGCAACCAATAAAAGCGACGGCAACAAAGGCCATAGAAAGCAAAAGCAGAGAAACAATACGCAACAAGAGGACAAGTAGGAAAGTAAAGACATGCAGGAGAAAAGCCAGGAAGAGCAAAACAAGGGTTAAACAAGCAGGAAAAGCAAAACAGCTGAAGACATCACAGGGAAGCAATAAAAGCAAAGGAAAAAAGGACAACAAAAAAATACACTAACCCAAAACACATAAATAATAGAGAGGCAATGAAAAACCATAACAAAAACAACAAAAAACAGATCCAACTAATCACCAAAAATTGACCTAAACGCAACACAAACAAATCACCAAAAACATAGCCCGCCTTATTAATCTGCTCCAACCAATCTGTCCATTTGACTAAATGTCCCAAAGAACCCATTCAAAAAATCAAACATCTGCAATCTTGCAATCCCTATACAACGGAATACAAGAAAATGGAGGCTCCAAAAGAATCAACAAGTATACCCACAGGTGACTTGGTCTAGTTTGCAACCGAGCCGGCCGCACCTTCGAACACCCAGCCCCGACCACTTAGCACTTGCCCTCTGCTAGCTCTAAGCAATGCCATGATATGCTAGCTGCTATCACTCACATTTACTGTCATCTACTCAATTGTTCTGTTTTTCCCAAAAGGAATATTTGCAATATGAGTCAGCGGCTGATATCGGAGATGAGAGAATGACAAGCATGATATCCGTCCTTCAATTCTGCGGGAACTCTGAAAAATCGTCCGTTGCTGCTACCCAATCCTGTGCGACCATACGGGGTTCTCCATCGCGTAAACACGCGACCAACACCGAATCCACGAGTGAAAACCGATCGCTTCGCGCCGGTGTCGCTCCTTAGGACCTGCGTTTTCGAGGGAGACCTTCCAGTTCAACCGCCTGCAGTTGGGTTCGGAACCCCGAACTGTCTACCCGCTTTTTGTGCGATCCGCAGCCTGTTGGTGTAGACTGTTGATTAATTAACAGCCGCATAATTAAAACAGAATCTTAAAGGTATTTTCAATAATGGATCGAAATGGGATGAAATGGTTTAATAATTATCAAGAGTCTACATTACAACCCCCAAAGCACTCCCCAGTCGCCTGGCTGGCAGACGGGACAGCTGTGCCGGCTCCGCCACTCCAGCGCCACGGGTTCACAGCCTTCCACGGAGGGTGGGTGCATAGAGCTGAGCATGCGGAAGTCCTCCGGCGCCGCATCTGGGTGACCTCGGGGTGTTCAAAATGGTGAAGCTTGGAGGGTTGCTGATGTTCTCTACTCTTGGATGAAGAAAACGGACTCTTTAGAGAATAGGGTGAAAACTCTTCTATATGGGTTGTTGTTGTTGTTGTTGTTGCTGTTGTTGTTGTTGGTAGAAACATGCTGTAAATCTGGAACTTCAAGGGGGCAAGGTTAGGGATACGGTTTAAGGTTTGAGGGTATAGCTGGACTTGTTGGACTTGTTTCGCTGAAGTCTGGGCTGGTCCGATTTTAGTGTTTTTGAGGTGTTGTTCTGGAGGGGGGTCCAAAAAACAACAACAAGGCTGCAGTCTTTGTGTCTAGTAGGGGGTAGCGGGTCGAGAAAACAACACCTTTTGAGGGGGAGTCCAAAAAAGAACAACAGGGCTGCAGCTTTTGTTTCTTGGATGTGGTAGAGGTTCTAAGTAGAAGTTTTACAAAGGCTTAGTTGATCAGTTACTACTACCACTACCACTGCGACTACACCTACGACGACGACTGACTACTACTAAGGTACTACCACTACTGCCACTACCACTACCACTACCAGTACCACTACCACTACGACTACGACGACTACTACTACTACTACTACTACTACTACTACTACTACTACTACTACTATCTACTACTACACACTACTACCACTACTGGCAAAAGTATACTTGTTGGCTGGTTGCTTTTTTGGCGGGCAAAAAACGACAGGGCTGCAGTTTTTGTCCCAACCCCTTGTAGAGACAAAGGAAGAAAATATGTTGTAACGGGGTTGCAGGTTTTGTTTGAACCTCATGTACATCAAGAGTCTACATAAATGTTGGGGTTTTGGGAGATTCACATAGCCAAGCCAAAATATCAAACGCAAAGTTAGCAGGTTTGGACATGTTTGGACTTGAGCTTTCGATCAAAGGATCGCCCTGGGAAAAAGATCTACTGTACAATACTGGTTACTGTATAGTTGCTTCGAGTGATTCCCACCATGGCATTCTATCTGGCACATATTATAGCAAGGGGAAATACATTCGGTTGAAGAAAAGAAGCTCCGGTGAGTGGTTCCATCACACCTTCAGGGATTCGGTTTATAATAAGTTATATATATATATTATATTATATTATTGTGTATATATATATATATGAGGGAGTCTGAGGGAGTCTCAAAAATCAGCTGATTCGGCAGCAAAGTGACAATCAAAAAACGTTCCACCAAGCGTCAGCTGAGAAGGAAGTGAAGCCTTCTATGCGAAGGTTCACCTTTGCTGAAACTGCATGACTGAACGATGGAAATGGAACTTCCAAGCTGTTTGTACATCCTCGCATCGTCTTGGAGTCCGCAAATAACCATAGCACCGAAGCGCTATCAAGTGCTGAAATTGTCAGAAGGTCATGTCGTCCCAAAGCTGCGAGCTTCACAAGTTGCCTCTACGAGCTTCACAAGTTCACAAGTCGCACCAGAAACTCATGGAGGCTCAACAAACACCTTCGAGTCTGCAAAAGATATCTGTTCAGGGTCCACATATAAATATATTGTTTTGACATGTTTTGAAACGCCCTCTCTTGACCTTGTGGCTTCCCCCCAATTAGCCCAGGCGCCATTCTTCATGCAGGGCCCGAGAAAGGTGAACCAAAGCCCAGCAGGCATCCCCTCATTGGGCTTCACGGCCTCCAGCAAATCCTTGTGACGACGCGCGAGTCAACTGACCCACCGGAGGAGCCACCGTACGGAGCGCCCAGCACGAGTCTTCCCTCGCGGGCTGGAAATCCGATGTTCTAAGATGTTCGAAGGCCTATGGCGGATTCCGAGCTGGATCGTGGCATTGTAAGCCAACATGCAACCAGACTGCAACTATATGCATGTGCTAGATACTGCAACAATGTGGATGATTTTCCAGTGGCCACGGGTGAGAAGCTGTAACCCTTAGGTCCACCCACAAAAAAACATGAACTGAAAAAAAGTTTGAGAAGGTGGGATGTTCCCGGATCGTATATCAAGGTCCAATCACCCACTGCCTGGAAGGTTGAGGTGCTTGAAAGGTGTTGGATAGTCCCAAGTCCCGAAGTTCCAATTGGACCTTTCCAAGGAATTGGTGTAAGGGATCAAGCACCACCAACCCGACACCACAACATACTACCCCCGGCTACCACAAATCCCCACCATTCCCCAAAGACTTGGACCCGTGCAACAAGTGCATCGTGGTCCTGGTGCGTAAACTTTGTTCTTTGCTCAGACCAAGTCACAAGACAGCTTGGAGGGCCAAAAAGGAAACAGCTGCTTGCATCTGCTTACCTCTCAGCCTTAAAAACCACAGATCTCTGCGAACCCCTCCACTGCCGCCTTCTGCTTTGAAACCGAGTCTTCTTCCCCTTCCGTCGCGCCCGGGGCGTCCGACTCCCCGGACTCCCCGCTCCTCTTCGGTGGCTATCCGAGGCACCACGAGCGGCCGCACGAAGGCGGACGCCGTGCAGGTCTGGTCTTCGGCTTCCTCCTCGGTGCCTGGGCCGGCCGCATCTCGCGGCCGAGGAGAAACGGGCGACGGGCGACAACGGGACGACCCGTTTTTCGTTGAGCGGTCAGAAGAGTGCGGCAGTTCGGTCGCTCCTTATAGTAATGTTTCACAGAGATGTTCGGCCATGACCTGGATGAAAGGGGGTGACGCCTGGGTTAGACTGTCCTTACCCTGTTGGGTTGTTCCAACAGTGCCACGTTTTCGGTCCCACTTTCATCCATTGGCCGCGGTTCCGCCAAGTTGACCCCAAAATGCCTTCCTTCATGAGCCAACCCTGCCGTGAAGCAAAACGCCTCATCTCCAATAAGGGACATACAAGGTAAAACATTGTCAAAAACAAATGTCCAGGGGCAAACCTCTTTGCATTTTTCACACCCAGCATTGCTTTCATTAGAAGGGTCCAATATGTCGCTATACTTATGTCTCTTCCACTCGTTGTCCAAGGCACGCGGTGGCAAAGCTTCCCAGGCATAGGCCTTCTGGTGCAAGAATTCTGAACTCGCGCCTCCGCGCGCACGGCACGGCACGGGCACGGCAGAACAACCATTTCTTCACTTCTTTCGACAAAGGAATTCCACGAACCACGGGCTGTTTGGAACTCTTTCACTGACAACCCAGGAAAAACAAGGGAATCCATGCTGCACTCGCAAGTTCATGAGTCATGGTGTTCGACCCAAGCAAATCCATGTCAACCTCGACGACTCCACTCTGGTGGCCGGAAAAGACCCCCTTCAAACGAAAACTCCAAGCCAAGAACTTCGGTCTTCACCCTTCTGAGTTGGGGTGCTTTTCGTGGACCCTGAACTCCTCACGTTTCCGATCAGTTTGAAGGCGCTGCTAGGCGGGCATAGCACACAAGAACTCAACTCACTGGCCACCGTGATATCGCATAACATCTCCCTGCAACACTGCACATAGGTGCATATTGGGCATGTTATGGTATGATATCCTATTGCAATGAACGGTGGATGATGATTGTTAGTAAAGGCCTTTCTCAAAAAACAGGTTCTTTGTATGATTCCACAATACCTACAAGCTCCATACGAACTGCTTCTTTGATCCTGAAACCAGCAATGCGCCATTCAAAAAAATCAAGCAGTACAGTGAACCTTCTTTGCATGGAGCGGTCGGAACATAAACTCAATAGGTAAAATATGGTAAAGTGTAAAGGTCACTCACACGATACGACAGTATACATATTACATCACGCGTAAGCTTGGTCGGTCAAAAGCAGTACTCTGGTATTGTTTACGGGGTCATGAAACCAAACTAGGACCAAAAACCTGTCCTAAACCATTACAGTAACTGGCCGACCAAGCAACAGTTGAGCTGACCGACAATGTAATCACTGATTGTCATGAGCAGGTTCGAAGCGGGCTTGACTGCAGGCTTTTATCTGTTCATTGTCTGCTGGCTTCCTGTGCACGAAGAAAAGAATGAGGCCCAATGCTGAGCACCCCGTGTGGAAACCAATGGTGCATGGTTCGGACACAAAATTAGAGTCTTTGCAGCGGAACGGCGTACCACAGACGGACGTTTTCACCTTGAAAGTTAAGGTTGCGGCGTGTTCTTATGTAGTGCCTTGCACCAATTGGCCCTTTTGGGGAAAAGGCTTGGGTCTTTTGTCCAATCTGGCTATAGTAGGCTCTTGACCATATATAGTTCCTCCACGTAAAACAGTGTCGCGCCGTCGTCTGTGGCAGTCAAGGCACATATTCCATTGCTTTGTGCCCGTTGATGCCATGAGCTTCCGTCATGGGCTCATCCAGCAAGTATAAGTGTTCTGCTGGCGGCCACCTGCAACCCTTGTCTGATGAAGATGTCGTGCCACTCAGGCCATGTGTCTCGATGCTCGACCTTCACTTGATGTTGTGGTCTTCCTCTCCCTCTTTGGTTGTGGCTGCGCTGGAACTCCTCACTGTCACACGTTCATCCTCATGCTCACCACTTGCCGGCTGCACTGGCCTCAGGTGTAGTGCTTGGTCCAGCTTGTCATGCTTCTCTTCATCCTCTGCTTCTACCAGGCTCCTCTGCGTCCATGTTGCTCTTCCTCCTCTGACTCTTTCTTCTCTCATAGTTTGCCCGCAGGATTGCCCAGCAGCTTTGCTTCAGCAGGTTAGAAGGCACAGTGAGGTGTCTGGCTTTTCTTTCGCCGCTTCCTCCCCAGGTCACCAGGAGTCCAGGAGTACACCATGGGGCATTAAACAAGCGCCGAGGCCGACAATCCCCACAGGCTCGTTACTGCCTGTAAGAAGCTAGCACGCAAGAGCGCGCTGCATCTTTGCCAGCATTTCATATCAAGCGAGATGCAATGCTGCTCGTGCTTCATCATGGCCTGATGTGCCTTGCAACGGTAACCCGGGGAAGGCTGCGTATTTGGCCGAGGGTGGATCCACCATGCTGTGTTGCTGATGATGGTTGTTTTGGTCAGGCTTATCCCTCCTGTAAGGGCATGAGTTTTGCACTCTTGCAGCCGTGCGGCGCACACGCGAACGGTCCGGCAGCTTCGCATGAGGAGAGCACACCCTGCAAAGCCGTAGCGTATCCCTTCTCATCATCGGCCATGATGCGTGGGAGCAGCCATTGATGTAGCCCGGCCAAAGTTACAACCATAACCCTGCCACCTGCCAGCATGTTGAACAAGGCCAAGCATCCATCGGTGACCGCTCTAATGTTGACTGGGGGAAGCTGGAAAGTGCCACATGATTCCTCCTCCTTTCTTCAATGTAGTCTCAAGCTGGCCAAGATGCAAGCACAGTCGTGACGGTTGAGTAGATGGATGCGAAAGTCATTTTTACTATAGCGAGGGGTTGGGGAACTCTCTGTCGCTCCTTGGCTCCCTTTTTAGTGGGGATGCTCCTTAGCTCCCTGCTGAGGACCAGACTTTTCCTTGCCAGCTTCTCATGCTGCAGGTAGTGAACAAACTTAAGAGTGTACAACTCAATGGCACAGCTGATTAACCACCTTTGGGGCCACGGTCCTACCCGGATCCGTCGTCTTACTTACCTTTCCCCGTCTGCCCTGAGTTTACCCCAAAGCTCCACTACCATGCAGCGGAGTGGCGTACCACAAACGGACCCTGTTTTCACCTTGAAAGTTAAGGCTGCGGCACAGGCTTATGTAATGCCTTGCAGTTTTGGTTAAACCATCCCTACGGCTCCAACCACATCCTCAGCTGTCCCTAGCTGAAGGAAATGGTTGGAGCGGGGTCCACTTTCTCTCTTTTGGACTCTTTTGGGCCAACAACATGGCCCGTCACCGCGCTGCCTTGGAGCTCCATGGGCCGCAGCAAGTTCAAGTAGTAGACCTTGCAGCATGGAGCGCTGGTTTGGGCTCCCTCTTCGTTAGAAGAAGGTTCACGCCATTTCGAGGGTCCCAAATTCGCCAAGCAATCCTCCCCCAAAAAAAATGAACGGAGTGATCCAGTCGTTGCCTCTCTCCGAAAACCAAGCCCCAGGCCCTCACAGCCGGCCCTACACACGGCCGAAGGGCTCGGTCTTCGACAGAGATGCGATGAAAGCCTTCGCGGCCTGATATGTTCTTCCAGCTGTCCAGGAGTCGTCGAACATCCCAGGACAACTGGCCGTCGCCGCCTCAAATATGTGCGATCCAAAGTCGGAATCCGTTGAAGATCGGATGATTCCAGGCTTAGCCTCATTTGTCACATGTGTCACTGGGAGTGGTTAAACTTAAAGGAACAATGGACGAAAGGATCTGGTGTTCTTGGATTCTGCCTTGACACTACATGAGTCAGGGAATGTGCATTTCGATATGTTGTGTTTTTGCAGGTCAATTTCCCTAACACTGGGACTGTGCAAATTGGAGTTGGAAACATCCGCCAAGCAAATTCAGCCGCTGACCTCCACTCTTCCGAGGTGGTCACCTCTACTCTTTCGAGGATTTGTTTGCTTCGAGTTAGGTCCAAGACCTTAGGGGAGAGTTTGCTCCAACAAGTGGGGCACCATTGGCCACCAGATCGTGGCAGGGCGGCGGTTCTTCCACTTCCAGCAGCCGCCCTTTTTCACAAGTCCGTCGGGACGGCCGAGGTGCCTAGCTTGGCTTTGGCCTTGCACACGAGGCCCTGTCCACCCACCTTGGTGCCTGGCCCACCTAGGAGAGTGGCCAGAAAGTGGAGGACAACGCTGCACTGCTGGTGGTCGCTGGTTTGGTTGATCCAAATCGAGATGTGTTTGAACAAACATGTTGGATTTTTTGGTAAACACTTACCCAAAAGCCGGTGGATCTGAGTTATGCTCAATTTGGTGCACCCAAATTACAAGGCTTACAGGAAGAGTAAAGCATGAAAAACAATGTGAGAACATGTGAGAACCTACTGTGGCCTGTGAAACCAATCTTCTTCATATGCAGTGATATGCAGTGGAGCTAAAAATGATTGGGTTCATTGTGTGAGGGGCACTCACCAATGTGTAGATTTGTCAACTGTCATCACCAGAACCCTAGCTTGGATTTGGTTGAGGGCCTAGAAAATACAAAGCATACCCTATGAATCCCCACCAGAATCACAAAAACTGGGCTATCAAAACACCCGTAGTACCACAAGCCAAGCCAGGTTTGGCACGAATTCCTCTCCAAAGAAACGTCTCTTCAACTTCCAAGCCGCATGGCATACATCTTCCACCCGCGCGTGCATTCGCTGTGTTGGCGCCACAGGGTCTGCAGCGGCCGGAGCTTTCTTCCGTACCAGGGGGGCAAAGCTGACAGGTGGAGGAACCTCAGTGGCTCGAGGGATCCGCTTTGGATGTGACTGGAATCAACTGGTGCCCAAACAGGCTCCAGTTGCACCGGTTCAGCTGCGGAAGCTATTTGGGCTGGGCGCCAGGGCCCAAAGACCTTTTGAGGAGGTACTAGGAGCCCAATAGGGTTCTGTCAACATGTTTTGGTTTAAATTGTTCTTTCTTTTTCTTGCAGACTTTTCTATGCATCCTTGTGCTCTTGATGAATCCCAGCACGAGAGGGAGACCACCATAAGGTTCGTCAAGTTCCCGAGGATCCAAACTGCTGGTGGGTGGCCGAGCTCCTGCTCAACAATACTGGCAATAGATTTGGTGTCTATTGGGGTCTTCATAATCTGCTGGACATGGCTTTCTCATTGACTGATGGGCATGTCCTACTTCGGGAGGGTGAGCAAAACTTTTTGAAGCAAGCCCATTCGGCGGTCATTAACCTGAACCTCACATGCCCAAAAGAGAACCCGTCTTTCGTTCTCCAACGCTGCTGATCGCCAGAGATGGTCTGATCCGGCATCCAAAGATCCAAGTGGATCCCACAAAAAAAAAAAATCCAAATAAATCCATCCAACTATGCCAAATCCCCAAAAGCATTGGTTCCATTTTGGGTCTGCCCAATCCATCCACCCCATCCACCCTATCTCTCTCGATCCAGGTGTCCATTGTAGCGCCCATGGTTCGCTGGACACGCACGGCAACGGCCACGGGGGGCACCTGACCGGGGTGACACCAAAACATGTTTCAATCGTCTTACAGCTAATGTTGTTGGGGCTGTTGGGCGGCTAATGTTGGTGCTGTTTCAGATTGTGTTGTTGTTGTGACGTGCAAAGATATGATACATAGGATTTTCATTCAGATCATACTTATTATAGTTATTATGTTTACATATGTTTGCAACAGTTGCTTTGAGCCTCTGGAAGGGTACCAACCAATGCGGCGTCTTGTTTTTTTTTGAACGCTTTGGCAAAACTATGGACGATGCTTTTGGGATGCGAGGTGCAAACATCATCAATGGTCTATAGTGTGCAATTACAGCGTGAACATTAAGGCAAACCGCAAACAGATTAATGTGAACAGGCCTGGGAGAGCAATCCATTCCTATAAGGAAAACAGTGATATATTATATTATGTGATACTGTCATTGATATATATATATATGTAACGTATATATCATGTCAAAGTCATCACAAGCCTCATTGGTCCTTTGCCTTGGAAACATCGTCTTCACCCAAAAGTCTTCCAGCCACACAAACCTCGGTCCTGGTAGCTTCCACCATGTTGCATCCCACCATCGGGTCCTTCCTGTCCGATCCCATCATCGCCCCAAACTCTCCACCCCTCAGAACGGCACTCTCCCTGAAGCTCATCCATGGTGGAAGTTCTTCAATCTGAAGACCAGGTGGCTTTCACTCCACCTAACCACCCCCATGATGCTTCCTGCCTCACCGGACACGAGCTTGCCCTAACCCACCCCCCCACCTCGCACGTTGGTCACGGTGACGTTCCACAGCTTCACACCCATCAACTCGTCCGGCGGCACCCAGGCGTCGCTGGAACTCTCTTCGCTCACTGGGCCATGGTACCGCCACACCTGGCAGCGTCCGTCAGAGTCCGTCGCTGAGTGGCGGAGCGGCCGACGCCAACGAGGTCCACGCGGGGGGGAGTCAGAGTTGGGGGAATTCGGTGCACGGAGCGGCTTGAACGGGGTGAGAGCTTCAGGGAGAAAAATCGTTCAGTTTGGAGGATCAGCAGGGCCTCTAGCCGCCGGTGTCATTTTTGAAGTTTCAGAGTTGATGCAATCATCAAACAGCCTCCGAAGTGAGCTCTACTAGCTCTTAAGGCACTAACTTGTACAGTCACTTGGGTGTAAATCTTAACCTCAATGGGAAGGTAACCTTTATATATATATATATAGAATAGCTTTGTGATATAATATACACAAAACGGAGGCCATTCTAGGTCATGCCGTGTCATGCCCCTTTTTTTCTGGGCCGTGTTTCAGAGGCGACTACCGAGTGAACAAAGGACTCCAGGAGCTGAGGTCACTGGAAAGGCCACGACTAAGCGGTCACGACTAAGCACTCCAAAGCGGTCACGTTTCCAGGTCCGGTTTCCATGAGCTTTCTGGCCAAAAGCACTTGTTTTCAGCGTGTCTGCGACGGTCGGATTTGGTAAACTGGTTTCCATGACGTCAGTTGGTTTGATTGTTCCAGCAACATGCATGGTGAGATCCCTTTCGACACTACTCACTTTCATGTGGTTATCACTCTCACTCATGTTGGATCTTTGGTGCTTCTAGGTCATGGTGCATGAGACGCATCACATAACTGCAATTGGTCTATCAATACGGTGCCCTGTCCCAAGCAACGACGACTAGACTAGCAGGTCCTTGAAGCCATGTAAGGCTGAACAAATCCAAGAAACTCGTCTCAAGTGTTCGCAGATTTGTCCAGATCCTAGAATTGTTTTGCTGGAAATCATGATTCTTTTCTCTCAAACCGTTCTCTTGGTTTCCGCAAGTTTCCACCATCCAGGCGGTTGATGTCCTGTTGAATCCTTTGGGTTTTCTAGTGCTTCCATGTGTTTCCTGTTCAACAACCTCTTGGTCCATCTTAGGTCCTGGGACTCTGTGTTGATCCCTTTTCAACACACTTGCAGGAATTGCAGATCAAACCTTCGACGCCAGGACCCTCACTAGCTGGTTGTCTCGAGCAGGTCTCCAGTGACTAGCAGGTCTCGGGTGCTGGCATATAGCTTTGTCCATCAACACCTATATGTTGGAGGCGGCTGTCCATGGGGTGTCCTGACATTGATGAATTAAAATAAGTATGTTTTCAGGTGGTTTTTGGAACAGTCAGTACCTCTAAAAACAGATCTGGCTGCAATCAAATTCACCAATCAGGTGTATTTATTGATGTCCTCTTATTTCTTTAAAGCATCAGTTGAGAACTTCTGTTCATGTCCTGTTGTCTCCTGTTGTCTCTCTCAAAAACGACTTGACTGGCCAAAGTGGCTGGAACTGTTCTCACATGTTCTCACAGTTCTATCCCCCCTAGGGTGCGAGGTGCGCCGCCGCGTCAAACGGCGCGATGGTGCGCCAAGGGACCCACGTGATCCAATGCCAACCTCAGGCGCGTTCTGGGCGACCAGTCCTGGTACCGTCCTGTCCTGGATTCCTGAATATCCTACAGTGCTGCTGCCTGGTACCCCATGGTTTTCAGTCGTGACATGTCGTTTTCGCATATGAACGAACGACCTGCACCCGTGACCTGCACCGGTGTCCTGTTTCCACTTACCCCCTCTTTTGCAGGAATTTCACGTGAGCAAGCACTGACTTGTGGATTTGGGCATTTCGACAAACAAAAGAATCGACGAAGTGAGACTCGCAGTCGGGTGTTTATTTCTTTGTGCTACTCTGAGATGCTGCTAGTCACTTCCATGCCCATGCTGATCATTGAGAACACTACAATAAAAAGTGCCTTGCCAATACTAAGTACACCGTTACTCAAAAACAATCTAAAAAATAATCAACACATTGCAAACCATGGACCTCCTCCAAGTCTCCTTTTTCATCCTTTTTGCAAACAACAGCCCACTACCTTGCTAGCCGAACCCATACATTCACCTCTTCACTCACCTCTTGCCCCAACCGCCTGCTTGAGGCCTTCTCCTCAGTGGTCAAATCGGTCCCTGCTGATCCATCCACTCCGGAATCCAGCAAGCCACCAGAGGGTAAGCTCATCTTCATCGAGGCTCGCCCATTCACCGTGCCAACCAGCTGCGCCTGGTAGAAGTCATGCGGCTGAAGCGCTTGGCACTTGGCGGTAGGGTGGCATATGGTGGAAAGCAGGGTGACTGGCTTTCCATGGGAGTCGAGAACTGCACACCCTCAAGGAGCCTCAAGAGGCTCTGACCCCCAAAATTGAACCTAGAGTGACTTGCCCAGCAAACCCGCCTCCAGTTCAGCTTCCGTGGACACGTCGACTTGCCGGCCCACAAATCCCCCCACTGGATCCACGCATCCGTCTCCGCACCCCCAGACGGATCCACCACTGAGTAGAGGAAGCTGATCAAGCTGTGACGAAAAGGTGTTGGTTCCCTTCAAACTAAACCGATCTTTGATTGGTTTCACCTGATAATCCTGATACTGACCGGAAACGACCTACCTGGTGTTGGTTTCTCGCACGTGGACGGGTCGGGCTCCAGGTTCCACGACCCATCATAATATGTGTTGCATCCGCAGTCGAAGCTGCGAAGCTCAGCCCAAACCTCTAAGAAGCACAGCCTGGCCCAGTCATACCCCGCCACTCCACCCCATTCTCGAAATCCGCCACTTGCCCCCGCCTCCCGTGGCTCGTGGTTCACATAGAGCCCGCCCCGGCGCTGCCAGGCGCCGCTGGGCTTCTCTTCCAAGGTGAAGAAGAGCTCCCCGGGGCCCACCAAGTCCACGTCGAACATCAACAACGCCTCGCGGCACGACGTGGTCCGCGGAGCTGCGGAAGAGCGGAAGGAGATGCGCCCGATGAGATAGCGAGGGCGAGAGATGCTGGGTGTGCACCGGAAGGTACGGAGAGTTGAGTGCTAAGGGGAGAAGTGAGGACTTCAGGTGAGAGATGGAGTGGTTTGGGAAGTAGCCGAGGCCTTTCTCAATTTCAGTGTGGGTGCTGTTGAGAATCATACAGTATATAAATCCGGTTTTGGACCAGGGAGGCAAACATGGAAGGTGCCGGGGTTTTGTTTCTAAGACAAACCTGGCGCAGGGCATAAGTGGACAAACTCCAGGTGCAAGTTCAACTAGCAGAAGGTCAACCAAGTTCCACCCTGCATATGTTTTGCTGAAGTATAAGAAATCGTCAGTCCACCGAGGATATTCATGATCCGATGGATAAGTGGGCCTGGTGATTCAACAACAAACTAAGCTGCTAGATTCAGTGATTCACCTCCCATCTGGATCTTCAATCAAGTGAATGGAATGGTAGGAGAATCCCAACACAAAAACGCGGCTCCCATTTGTTTGAAATAGCCTCTTATGATACTAGCTGCAGGTGGATGACTCCCTCAGAACATGTGGGCAAGAGAAAGACATCCGGCCATCTAAGGCCCCTTCCAGGCCATCTAAGGCCCTTTTCTCAGACATCCGTTAGCCCCTCTTCTTGGACCAGAACGACTTTCAGCACAGAAATCCCCAGATTCCCTCCCTTCCGGCTCACGGCTCACCCCTTTCGTGCCCACGCGGCCCACGCGTGGCGTGCAGAGCACCAGGGAGACATTCGCCGATCACACGCACACACGCACACACCGCCGATGGGCACCCAGCGGGTCGTCTGATTTTGAGATCCTCCCAGCGAGCGACTTCGTCATCGATCCTTCAGTTGTCTCGCCTTCTCCGAACGTTTCCGAGCCCCTTTTCTGCGTCAAACGGGGGAAGCTTCGACGCTCGCTCCCCAACGACGACGGAGATCCGCTCCCCGAAGCCGTGAAAGTCACGGCCGGATATGCGGAGCGTCTGCCTGGTCTGTGTAGCTCTCCACCTCTTCACCCAAAAAGGAGCTGCCCACCACGGCACTTCGCCCGTCCGCCGTCCGCTGCCACGCGTGCGGGTGATCTTCGGCGGGAGACCTGGTGGAAGAGGACCAAGGGGCGGTGGGTAACGTAGGGCTGAGCGAAAGCTCCAAGAGATTCGTGCTCTCCATGTTTTCTTCCTAAAAAGTGTGTTAAAACTGCCTTAAAAGTGACCAAACGTGCCTTAAAAGGTGCCTAAAAGTGCTTGAAAGTGCTTAAAGGTGCAAAAGTGCCCTTGAAAAGGGCCAACAGAAGTGCCTAAAAGTGCCTCACGTTGCAACAACACCAGTTGGGCCAAACTCGGATTGGAGATGTGTGACGGGCATGGCTGAAGCAGACATGGGGTGAATCTTCACTATAAAGGGCAGCTGTTGAAAAGGTTGATTCTGTGTGCTTCTGGATCGTTCTTCTCGAAATCTGCTAGATTTCCATAGGTCATAGGTCCATAGGTTTCTCCACCTTCTACGAACCTCTACGAAGTCCAACAACCTGACCCTAGGGCTCCAGTCCTACCTCCTCAGACCCACCCCAGTCCCACCTTCTTAGACGGTAGGACTGGAGCCCGGTGAATGAAGCCGTTTGGTTTCCCAGTGGCTCACTGGCATGCATCGAATAAATGGGGTGCTAATCCGGGCCCATCGCCACCTCTGGGTGAATGAAGAATCAAATGCTTTGGGTGACTCATCGGCGACATGATTGGCCGACAGAAAGAAGCTGAATGATTGGCCGGTGAAGATGTGCGGCAATGGTGCAACTGCGCATGCTTGCCCGCGCATGGGGCATCGAAGAAAACAATCCATCATCATGAATTTGATTGATTTCTATGATAGCTGTAATTTATCCATAGTGTTTAAATATGCTGAAAAGGCTTAAACATTCAATGTTGGTCTTTCGCGATTGTGGTCATGATGTCCATGTTTCCAGCTGCAGTGCCGTCCCCAAACAACAGGGAGCCCCTCCATCATGTCTCTTGGTTCCTTGGCCCAGTGGCCGTCCCCAAACCCAGGAGGTGAAATTTTGTGGCCAGCGATGCCAATGGACAATCCTCAGTGGTGGCGTTTTCGTGCCCAACGCAATAGAACGATGGCCATCTTCGGTTGAACTCGAGCGGTGCGGCCGCCCCAAACAACACCTTCCCCAAGCTCGGTGAGTCACCGGAGCCGAACCCGGTCCCAATAAAAGAAGAAACACATAGGAAGAACCGTCAAAACGAAAGCAGAATTGATAGCAGTTTTGTTGGCATCTATTACATCTATTGGATGCTTCAGGAAGATCTTGCCATCTTGCCCAAGAACCTCTGGACCCCCGTTCTGAATGTGTTCCTGTTCTTCGTTTGCCTGTCGGTCGTTGGAACCGTGATCTGGAGACCACCTCAGGACACCAAGGACACCCGGGACAGCCCGCTGAAGGAGCGCTAAGATCGATGCTTCGATTCTTTAGCCCATAAGCCGGAAGTTGTTCACCAAGAGCTCCGATCGATGTTCTAACATAGGGATGTATTGACACAGGCCGGCCCAATGGGTAGACTGGTCTGTTTCCGATCCTCCAAAGGGTTCGAACTGGCAGAGTCTTCTTTCGTCTTCCTAATTCAAACCGCACACATCCTACACAGTACACTCCCTGAACTGGAATCATCACGGGCCAACGTGGAACGCATGGGCCAGAAACATCGGGTGACCGGCTTTCAATCCGAAGACCAAACGGTGACCGCTTTCACTTCACTTACCCAGTTCAGGGAGTGTAAGTATATGTAACGATATATACTGTATAACTGTATGAGATCCAAAATTCCACTTCCATTACTCTCCCTGGAACTAACATGGAAGTGGAAAACCACCTGTTTGTAGTGGAAAATAGTCTTCCAAGGGGGCATTCTCCACTTCCATGCTAGTTCCAGGGAGTGTGATATTCCAAGAAGTCTTCGCCCTCTTCGTGCCCCGCCCAAACAAAAGCCCAGCTCTTGGCCACGACTCTCCAGGGCGGGCATGGCAGTCTGCGGCTCGCGGCAGGTGACTGCTGGACGCGGCACGCACTGCTTCCCATTCGGGCGATACTGGAAAGGCTGGCAGGGAGGGCACGGCTTTTGGACCTCAGGACGCTGCTAAACACAACACGATCTTAAAAATTGAGTGGCATTTTCATGGCGTCCTTGGCCTGGAAAGATCTATGGAACCTGTCATCTATTCTCCTATAGCTGTCTTAGCTGTCGTTGCCTACCATGGTGTATCCATCTAGCCCTTGGCCAATGACTGGGCTAGTGGACTCATGTGCAAGTTCCAAGGAAACACCTTTGTTGGGCTTAAAGACATATTAAAACGATAGTCCTCTCACAACTCCTCCACTTCACCAGGATGAAGCCGCATCCCACATGTGGCCTAAAAATCTTTGAACATACCAGGACCTTCAGTTCGTGACCTCATTGGAGTCTAAATTTAGAGAAGAGTCATGACCTCGTTCTGGGATCTCAAGTTTGGTCACAAACTAAAGGGTCCATATAATATAAGTCCTATGGAACAAGAAATAGCAAAATGACCCAACCCATTCCCCCCCAGACTCCTCTCCTATCGCAGTTTCCCCCACAACTGTGTTTCTTTGTCAAAGGCAGGTTCTCCGCGACGGATCGTCGGAAAACTAAACTAAACATTTCAACAAAAAAGTACGCATCAACAAGAAAAGGACTGGGGACTGGGGAAAGAAAAAAACGTGTGTTTCTTGTTTGCGTGCACTCGCTACCCTTGGCTAATGGTACAATGCCAAAGAGTCGAGCTGCCTCGAAAGTTTCAACACATCGAGCCTATCTTTTCTAGACTTGTTGAAGGCTTCAACGCTTCTTGTTACTAGTAGCATACTTGCTCCTAGTACTACGGCCAGGAGCCCCTAGTAGCGTCCTTGCTCCTAGTAGTACGGCC
>CAXAMN010007557.1:1170039-1181676 GCA_963970005.1 Durusdinium trenchii
TAGTAGCGTCCTTGCTCCTAGTAGTACGGCCAGGAGCCCCTAGTAGCTTCTTGTTTCTGGAGACCAAAAACAAAACAACAAAGGGCACTGCAGGCCTTCTTGAAATCACACACTTCGATCTATACGCTGTCGAGTTGGGTCCTCAACCTGGGCGAGGCCTGCGCAATCAAAGTTGGTAAACAATGTTTGACCCTGGGAGTTCAACAACCACTATTTTAGACTTTGCCAAACAACTGTTGTTTTAGTCAGGATGTTGCACCATTAAAAGCAGGTCTGAGTCAACCATCTTCAAAACGGTCTTCAAAGGCCAATGTATGCATCATTCCATCTACCTCAAGATCTGAAAACGTCTTTGCTGACTCCTCCCTTGGAACACATCCACCTCTCCACCTGCCGAAAATGTATTAAGTATTCTTACTAGCACCCGACTTCACAGGTCACCACCTGCCACTTTTAAGTCTCCATGTCGGAGACCTGTAGAGTCGGGTGCTTGTCTAGGCCATCTATTCGGTTTCACTCCCCAAAGTCGGTTCTCCCCCAAAGAAAGCAGTGCAATCTTGGGCCTTCTCAGTCTGTTCTCAGTCTCCAAGTCGGGTCCAAGAAGCCTTTGCTTGGGTCACTTCCGTCTGCAGTGCCACCTGGAGGGGCGACGAATCTCCCGCACAAACCTTGGGCGAGCGCCAAAAGCCACGCAGGGAGGTCCGGTTGCCCTGGCACCAGGCACCGGTCTTCCTGAGCGCCGGTCGACCGATGTCCGCCGTTCCGACAGATCGACCGATGTCCAAGGCAAAAGAAGGGTCTCAACTGCTAAGAAGCGTAAGTAGAAGTTGGCAGAATCTTCACACAATGTGTCAAAACGGGGGTAGGGCTCTTGACTTGTCGTTTCAAGTATATGGTTGACATCCTAGATTTCTCATATAGTGTCCTTTGCTAGCCTGTCATTAGATCTTCTGGTAAGCAACCCTTACGGGTTTAGTACTAACTAAGGGTCAAAGAGTATACCAAAGGGAGGTATAGTTTCGCTCGTGGGACTCTGAATGGTCGTTGTGGTGCTGGAAGCTGTTCCTTCTATACTCTATCTCTGACACCTCATCAGGAAGCCAAGCCAAGGACCACACGTTTGGTGGCAAACTGCCCGACACATTGTTGGAAGCAAGGCGGAACCCCCAATAGATCCCAATGGCACAAATGAAAAAATTGAAGCTCCCCTGACGATGTTTCCTAAAGCCGCTTGAGGTTCTTGAGATTCCTACTGTACTTGTCAACCAAATGCTCACTTTTGCACTTTGCACCACCTGAAATCCGGTGTTTGTTTGGGCGCTTTGGTCCATTGTGGTGAAGTGCCTTTGCGTGAACTTTGAACTTGGTCAATGATTCAATGCCTCATGCCAGGACTTTTATTCGGACACTCCATTTTCTGGGGACCTCTTCAAGCCATCTCACAGGGTGCTGGTATCGGTACAATATTGATCCTTCATGATCAGTCGAACTGACCAAGGCTATGAGTGTTTCAATGGACTGTCCAGGGAGCAAACAAACTTACAAACTCCAAAAAAACATGTCAAACGCGACTGGTAAAAATATACAAACACAACACAGTGGCATCACTTTGGGAAGACCCGTCGCCGGAGTCTACCCCTTTGCCCAACTCATTCATGTATCATTCGCCCAGTCGCCAGTCCCCAGTGGCGAAAAGCCGTGCTCGGTTCAACTCGGGGGTTTTGATCTTCCAAGAAACAGCAAACCTCTTCACCACCGCCATGACATGTTCATCAAAAAGACATGCTGAAAAAAAAAAGAGTGAGTTTAGATTCACGTATACTGGTATGATGAACGTACGTGCATTGTTTCGTACAGTCAACATCATGAAACTGTCCATCTTGGGTCCTATGAGTCCCCAACGGACTTAAGAAACTCCTGGTTTGCATTGGATGCTCCCCACCACGAGCCCACTCTCCGCCCACTCTCCGGGTGTCCCTTGTGGCGCACGGTAGACCAGCTCCACGTCTTGTGGTGTGCACCGTCGCCGTGGCTTGCAACTCTCTGGACTGGCGCTACCGGCAGGAGCCCAGGTGTTGGCTGGACAGTGGACGCAATGAACACGACCAGGTTGATCCAACGCTGCATACCTGTGGCATGGATCCAGTTCCTTTGGGGTCAGGTCTTTTCAGGATGTTGCTGCATGCGAATCTGTCTGAGCTGCTAATCTTAGGGTTAGTAGATCGGTGATATCGTCAAGAGGTAAGTCAGTGATATCGTCAAGAGGTAAGTCATCTTGTTTTGAGAAAGCCAAATCCAGAGAATTGAAGGAAGGAGAAACTTCACGGACTCATGGACTGCCAAACAACTCTCAATGCCCCATCCAGATGGCCCACTGCAGTAGAATGCAATTTGCATGTTCGTTTTCTGGCAGTGACACATGGCCCACTTGGTCTTTGTTTCTTTGAACATCGTCATTTCGGAGTCGGACGAGGAGAGGAGTCGCAGCAGGCACTTGGGAGAGGTTGAAGAGGTTCCCACAGGACTTGAGAGGGACATCTCAGTAGTGAAAACAGACCAGGCTTGAAACGCTTCTAAGACGTCTGTATAGATGCAGCTCATGGAGGCCCAACACCTCCACAAATACTTACATCTTATTATATCTTATTATACATCATATCTATCCCGGTCCTTAAATGAAAAGACATCCCCACCTCATCTATACTGGTACATGAATAGTGGTCTTCTTCGGATGATATTGCTAGCACTGACTAATGATCATATATTCCTTCAGTTTCCTCAGACACTGCAGCAGTGTCTGAAAAGCAATAGTTTTCACTCTGAGAGACTCGTTTCGGCCACAGCTCAAGCATCTTTGGCTTCCTGGGCTGCCTTGGAGCGCTCGTCACCAAGCTATCTAGTTCCCAACGGTTTCAGAGCTTCGATGGTAGGGACCTGGGCCCCCCAGTTGGGTGGTGGACATAGACCCCCATCTGCCTAAGACATCTTGGGGTGCCAGTGCCATGTCTCACCTCATCCCTGAAACTGTCATAGACAGAAGAAGACCCCCACCAAAAAAAGGGAACCACCGGGATGAGATCAGTCATGCAACTGAACAGACCAGATGGAAGCCTCCCTCGAGACGGCCAGGAGCTCGTCCCCGGAACGGTGCCCGAAACGGTCCCGACCGAAGCGGGTTCGGACCGAAGCGGACTGGTGATGGAGAAGTGCCGGTGTGGCGAACACAAGGACTCTCGCCTTAGTTGGTGCGAAATGTCCTGCTTAGAAGGACGCAGTCTTAAAAGGTTGATTGCATACGCATGCGTTGGTGCCCATCGTTCTGGACGCATTCCCCTGATGAGTGACCAAAACTTCACCAAGAATGGATTCTTCCCCCACACCTGCCGAGCTCACCTGCCTCACCATCCACTCCTCCCCATCAAAACCAGCCCGTCCAGCCGCATCGATGCGGCCAGAGGGCTCAACAGTGTACAGCTCCGGCACTCGGAGTCCGCGTGGCCCGTGCCACTGACCTCCAACAACTGCAGCTTCGCGCGATCCTCGCCGGAGGAACCACTGAAGTCCTGTCTCCAGGGCTGGACTGAGACGGAGACGGAGACGGCGGAGACCTGACAGATCTGATTGGCTAAGGATTACACCAAACTGGGGGTTTAACATCTTGGTCAATGTAAATGGTCATCCCAAAGAGTCTACCAAAGGGACGATTCGGGTTAAAGAGTCTACCAAACTGGAGGTATGCTTGGAAGATGTTGGAATGCAAAGCTAAGGACCCGGGTGCGCACACGGATGGATGGACGCACATGCGAACGGACAGGACGTCGGGTCAGTGAGGTTAGGGAGGGGAGGAAGCGTTTTCGCTTTGGATTGATTTGGTTTGAGTAGAGAAAAGCTGGGTGAACTGCAAGTGTACCAAAGTTCAGGAAATTCTGAAACCTTGAAGAGTTGATGCCACGCAGAAAAAACACTCCTAAATAGAGAGCCCCTTCAGTAAGCCGAAAGAGCCGGTACTAGCAACGGTGTATCTGTGCCACTGTGCCATGCCAGTATGCCATGGCACAACAACGATGATCCTTTTCACCGCGCCTTGGGTATGTCACCCCGCTTTCTTTCAACCGGAGACGACGTACCACGCGTAGCCGGTACGACGTAGCGACGTACCGTGGCGCCTTCTTGTAGGTCCAAGTGAAGCTATGGGCACCTTTCGGCACTTCCCAGCGGAACTCTCTCCAGGGAGCCACCTGACTCATCGTGCTGTTCCAGGCGACCTCATCGGGCTGTGAAGTTGTCGGGGTCGGACGTTTTGTGTGTGTGTCTGTGTTTCTTTTGAAGGTCTCTTTGGGGGAAGGGTCTAGTCTGGTCTGTTTTTGAGGGGAACATGGTTTTGGTATGTGTTGGTCATTGTCAAGAGAGGGTACTAGCGTGCTGATTATACGGATTCTCACTGGTTCTGGTCAGTTGATATAGGTCATGCAAAGGAGATGGAAAGTGTTGGGTACTACTACGTTTCCACTGATGTGCCTTCCCTGAAGTCTCCCTTTGGGCAACACATTCATTATAGAATGCCTACAAAAGGTACTAAGCACTGGGAAAATCAAACAACCAAAGTGCCAAACTGCCATATCAAGGATTCGTCAGAATATCAGTGAACCACGAACGGGACCAGGCAGTTCTTTCACAATCTCTGACCAGTTGAAAGAACTGTACCTATCCCATACACTCCATGTATACATGGCATATATGCCTACATTGACCCCCAAACCATGCTTAGTCAGTTTATCATCATATCCTTGTCATATTTTCACCTCCCTTCTGAATTGAGATTGTCACATGTTTCTTCTGATCTTGTTTGTTGGTTCATTAGGTTTCTGAGTATCGCTTGGCAGTTAATAAATCCGTGGTAGCTGGCGTGAAATATGACACTGGTACCACTGGCAATGTGACGTCACTGGGACTGGGCAGGGGTCCTTTTTTTCGATAGCATGATGTACTGAGTACTGAGGGAAAAATAAGCACGGACCGTCACGTAGCTGCACGAAGTGTGTCGTACTCTGTCGTTTGTTTCTACACTTCTCAATCAGCATTGTCACAGTACTCATGCTGTTTCTCACAATGTGGGCGGTGAGCTTGATGATTGGTTCCTGATTTTTATGTCAAAGAACCTACTCACCACTGTTTTCACTGTGCTCTTACGTCATTATGTATTTTTACCCCAGCCATCAGCCATTGGCATTGAAATTCTGGACCGCTGCAACCCCTCAGAAGCAAAGGGACACACCGATTGAGTGCTTTAGCGCAGCACTACGTATCGCTGATCACTACGTAAGTACTGCGGGATTCTCTGACTTTGGCTAGTGTTCGAAAGTGTTCAACCACCATCCCAAGCGACTATCAGCAGTTGCTTCAAAACCATTAAAAAAAAAAAAACGGGCTTGGAGCACTGACATGGCATGGGAAAAACCGGTCCCTTCGCCAAAAACTGGTGTTGCTTCGTGGGCAAAGCCATGCCAAAGGCCCAAGCTCACGTGAGTGACTCTGTGTTCTATCCCAATATTGTCTCCGAGTGGAAACCCCCTTCTCACCACACCTCCCCATCCATCTCGAAGAGTAAGCCATCATAGCCATCCTCGGCATCCACCGCATAGCGGAAGCGCACATAGCCATCGCGCACGAAGCGCACGGACAGCGTGAGGAAGGAGTACAACCAGTGAAAGCCTCCAGAGCAGGTGGAGGGTCACCTGATGCTCACCCCAGAGACCTCTCAGAGACCTTTCAGAGACCTCGGGTCGCGCCTGAGTGGGCCTGAGAACGGCGTTCATGGAAGAAAAGGCATGGAAGCACCTCTTGGAGTTGAGTGCCAACTCAACTCTGAAAGCAATTGTTAAACATGCGTATATATCCCCACCAATGAAGCCTCGGGCACGTGTCAGTTCTTTTTTTGCAACCTTCCCGAACCCTAAGAACTGTGGTTTCAGAGGTTCGATGGTACAACTCCCCCCCAAGATGTCTTGGACAGATGGGGCTCCATCTAAAACCACCAGTCACTTGGGGGCCCAGGTCCGTGGCATCGAAACTCTCAATCCACGAGATGTTCGATGTGGGAGGCCACAGTTCTACGCCTTCATGGTGAAGTGGAGGCAGGCGGAGCGGGTGTCAGGAGGAGCCGCAAGCGGGTTGCCGGTTGGTCGAGGTGTTTCGATCTTTGGGCCCGATCCTCTAAGCGCGATCCTCTTGGCCGCGGCATCTTGGATGAGCAAAACTATTGGTTTTCTACTTACAAAGTATAACTCTATCACTGCAGCCATTGACTCATTGACCATTCAATGCAAACACTGCAACAAATTATGAAGTTTCTACAATGAACACATGTTCTTTTGAGTTGCAGTAAGCATCTCACATAAACATTGAATATGTATATAAATGTATATAACACTATATGTATACACACAATGTATTGTTTTCAAATTAGTTGACGTATGTTGACACGCAAGCTTCGGCACCACGCGAGGTGAGGTCCGATAAAACTAACTAGTATATTAATAATCTGCAAGTTGATTGGCCAACAAGCAACAACAAAAATATCAAAAAGCTAAGTGACCAATCTTCTGGGCATATCGAATAAGAAAATCTCTCACACACACACATTGATGTCTCATTCCCGCACATCAGTGGAACCATCACTTGACCACTCATCCTTCCCTTTGTGCACCGTGTTTGGGTTCCCGCACCCTTGTGAAACCTGGCTGCGCCACCCTCCGGCTGTGCCTTGGTTCTCGCCCGAGTGCACGAAGGCACCAGTTGGATCCATCTTCCATTCTGCGCAGCTCTTCTCCGTGGCCTCCCAAGAGGACGCCTTGCCACTGGATCCGCCCGGCGCCGGCGTTGAGCTGGGCGCGGCGGCTCGACTGCTATTGCTGGCTGGCGCCACCTCGCGCTGATCTAAGGAACATCCTGAGGCGGAGAGTCCTTTCTGGGCAAGAGGATGGAAGGAAAACGTGGCGTGCCAGAGCAATCTCTGTGCAGCATGGTTCCCAACTAATGTAGACTCTTGATTAATAGACCCCCCATTAAGAAGGGGTTTAATGGGGGGCCAAATGGGGGGTGGCTTATTAAGCAAGAGTCTACATTACCAGCATTGAATTTATGGCAAAAGCACACTCTAAAACTCCTCCGGTGAATTGACCCTGAAAAATTATCAGTGTACAACGAAGCGACATGATCCAGAGTTTTCACTGTGCCAATGTACTTCAGGACGAAACATCCCGAAACAAACATGGAAGTGGACAATTGTTTGACGAGAATGTTCTTTCCAGGGGCCATTGTCCAATTCCATGATTGCTGCATGGAAGGTAGTGTTTATATAAATCGTTTGAGAATCCTGAATCACTGATCTGCTACTAAGAATCTTAAGAAAGTGAGCCCGACTTTATTTTGCTATATTTTATAAACTCATCTTGGAGTCAACCTCATATTGATGGTCTGTCGATGTCCGTTGCAAACGCAGGCAAAACAAAGCAAACAGGATGCAGCCTTTATGTGTTGGAGTCTGTTTATCTCAGGTAATCATTATTCCCAACTGTGATGTATTCAACACAAATGACAAAAGAAGAGGACCATAGCATGAACATAGGGAACAGTTGCGATAGTCTAGACTCTTGATCAATAAGCCACCCCCATTTGAATTGTAAAGCTTTCAAACCCCTTCATATGGGCGGTTATGAATCAAGATTCTACATTCGCATACATTAGCATGAACCTAGGGAACACTCGCCGTCTCATCCGGACTTCTCGAGTACATCAAAAGCCCGGTCTGATGTCATCGGAGTAGTTTCTGCCCAGTCACGGCTGCTCGGGATCTGTACGAACAACGTCTCTGCTGTCTCAGCAGCTTCAGCGATGATGCGCTCGCCATCTTCGCGAGTGACCATGAAAATGGGAATGCCTCACTGGCTTGCAAAGGCTGCAATGGCTGAAGTGTCCGGTTGGTTCTTTTGGTAAAACTTGTGAGTATATAATAATACATATTTCTTTTGATTCCCTGTAACGGTGGGTGATGATGGTTCAGAAAGGCCTCTCTCTAAAATAGTGAAAACTGTTTACCGAGTGTTACGGGTAATGGGGCAATTCCAAGGTAAAACAAAACTCATTGTACCCAGTTTGACCTTCCTTGGGCTGCTGTCCAAACAGAAACCTTCTGGGATCACTCTAGTTTTTTCGGCCCACGTCAATTTGGTCGGCAAAGTAAGTCTTCCCCAAAGAAAGGCCTTTGTCCGGATGTCCTAGTTAACATGTGGTCTCAGAATTTGCATGCAAATTACCAGTACTTGGCATTCGCAAGGATTTGTGTCCAAACAGGGTGATCCTGAGTGTGGGTGGACCCTAGATGAACGTTCACTTGCTTCAACCGGGTCCAAGACCAAGAACAACGAGGCAGTGTCGTTGCTGGTGTTTTCGCTCCTTTTAACCAACCACACCATACAGTACCACACCCGTGAAAATAAAAACACCAACAAACAAGAATACCCTCCGACTCACTAACATGGAAGTGCAAAGCGTCGGAGGGTACAAGGAGTCACATGTCGGGGTGGTGTTTAGTCCCATCTAGTGAGTGGATGTTCTGGTGTTCTGGGCACCACTTCACAACTTCACATGCAATTTACCCCATCTTGAGTCTTACACATCCAGGGCGAAGACAAATCCGATCGCGATCGATGTGACCCCGAAGAGCTCTCCATGTTGCCCCCCGCCGTGTCAGAGGGACAAACATCAACGAGGACACTCCAAATCTCAATATTCACATTGACATGACATACAGAATCCAGGGTGATGAAGCACAAAGTGCGGAGCAATTGAAGAAACCATGCTTCGACATGCTTCGACGTGTTCCGTATTCATCCAAGAGACGCATGGACAAACCTCTACTAGATTGTGCCTGAAAAAACACTAGAATCAAAAGTTTGAGCATGAGGGGCCATCTGAAGGGGCCATCTGAAGGGGCCTCCACTCAGCTAAACAAACCTGCCGACTCCCAGTGCCTGGAAATGGTTGTTTCGGGAAGGTACACCCTTCCGCACCTCGAAAGTACATTATTTGCTGAGCGCTCCCAAAAGTGGTCCAACTTGAAAATCCCCGACCTCCTCCACGGCTCAGCTTCAGAGTTACAAGTGGGTCCAAGCTGATCCCGTTGTTCTTTGTGCTTTTCTCTTTACAAGAAGGAACATGAGTGACACTTCCAACTTCACGCGGGTGGAGTTCCGCCGTGGGAACAGCCGTGGGGAGATCGAAATTGGATGTCCCCGGACACACAGCCTTCCAAAACCAGTCAAAGAAAGGCTGCCTGATGTCGTGAGTCTGGCCAAAAACAGGATCCCTCAAACATCTACATCTGCATCTGCATCTGCATCTGCATCTACTACTACTACTACTACTACTACTACTACTACTACTACTAAAATTATGACATGTTGTGACACTCAGCCATCCATCTTTCCAGAAGCATGATAAGCTGCTGGGCATCGATCCATTGGCTGCGGCGGGGTAGAAGTGAGGCCGCTGGTACCTCAGGTAGCTCTGACCTCTCGCGATTCACTGTAATTACTGGTTGATTTGGCGTGTCTTCATCGTTGGAAAACATTGAATTTTGAAGACCGCTGTACCATACAAATATTAAACATGTTGCGGGCGTTTCTATGACTATATTATATAGCATCTTCCAGGCAACAGAAGTATATGCGTACCATCAAGGTATTCTTTTTGTGAAACAGTTATCCTCACATTGGAACTGCACAAGTATGTGGAGAAGTATTTATGTATTCGAGCAAAAGTTGCAATCCGATTCGCAAATCACACACACAAAAGGACTTCATGACTTCAGCTTGGGTCATGTGACTCTGGATGAGGGTTTGCACTTGATGTAAAAACAATGTCCGCTAGCCCAAGCCCATCCAGTGAGAAGTGGCCAAAACAAAACAAACCTACCTTTCCCTGGTTGTGGCCTGCTTTGGCTGCGTCCTTCGGTTTTTCCACCGTTTGATCCTTTGCTCCGGTGCAGTTCCAAAGCGAATGGGCGGTAGGAAACGACCTAACCAGAGTTGGCCACTTGGTTGGGGAAGAGAGCAAGCTAAGAAAAGAAAGGTCAGATCTGCGGCAGATAGCTTTAAACCACAAATACAGTTACATAGCCTTACATAGCTGAGAAAGGGGTGAGTTAAAGCATCTTTGAGGGCAGGTCCGGGCACCACCTCCCCCCCGAGGTGTGTTCGTGCCTTGCATGCAACGCAACAAAGAGGACGAACGGCCCCTCACACGTTAAAATGACCCAAAACGAAGGATCATCTGCGCCATCTGCGGTTCCTCCCCAAGAGGAGAAGACCAACTGACTCGCCAAGTAACAAGTTGTTGTAAACAATCACCGCCTCGCGCAGCACGAATAGATCACCGAATCATCGAATCATACGGGTTCTAATACAGTAGGGAGAACCCCCAACCAACCCATTGGTTTTGATCTATTCACCAAAAATTCCAGAGCCCATGTTCAAGTCAGTCATGGGCGAAGCCTAGAACATTCGTCCAAGAAGGGTGGAAGGCCCACCCTTGATCCCTTGATCCCCTCATCCTCCATCGTCCTCCCAAAAAAAATTGATCAGATCAGCGATGGTCAACACCATAAAACCTTGCCTGTCCTTAGATCTTCTGCCAAAGGTTTAACCTGTAGGGCTTTAGTAGTACCAAAGGGAGGTACAGAAACCTGGATTTGGTCAAGGTCGAATTTTTTTCCCATCAACAAACAGTGTTTTTGTTTTGGACCGTTTCACCTTGAAAACTAGTAAGTTGCCCAAGAGTAAGAGATCTTGGTGTTTCTGAAACCACCCATGTGTGGAATCAATGGTAAATTTACATGTGTTCACCTGATTTGTACATGATGCCAGATTTGTAAAGTACCATCCCATTTTTCTATAGTCACAAACAAAACCCCCCCCAAACAAACACCCTGGTTTCCGGGCGCGGTTTGGTTTCCTCCCCTGGCCGCGTCGGCCTTGACGCCGACCGCCGCCAGGTGTTCGGTCTTCGTGGAAAAGGCACAGGAGCCACGGAGCACCAAAGCCACGGTGCCGGCCAGGTTCGATGAACCACTGATGGCCTCCTTGGATCAAGTCTGCCCCTCTTAGTCCTGGAAACAAAAGATGAGGTATGTGAGGTATATGATTGTGGGTCACAACCAGGATACCTTCATTTGACCTACCTGGAAGTTCAAGCAACGTGTCTGCCTTTTTTGCCTGTAGAACCAGCCAAAGGGCGGATCTAGGTATGGGCAGTGCTCTATTTTTTCAGTGGTTGCACCTCGTTGTCTGAGCGAAAAAACACATGGAGTAATGTTTTCGATTCCCGCCGGGAAAGTGTAAGGAACAGGTGCTTTCAGTCTGCTGACAATGGACATTCCGTGGGGGTCGAACACCCTCCCCTCGGCTGCAATGAAGGAAGCAGGCATTTAAAGAAGCACACACAAAGGGACCAACACCAAAAAAAACACATTCGAGATATTGCGTACTGAACTGAATGCCACATGCCACACGCCCACCTAGGTATGAACACCTAAGAAGCCAAAGTAAAAGTATGTAACACGGCTTGACCATGAACCTC
>CAXAMN010007557.1:1181686-1298323 GCA_963970005.1 Durusdinium trenchii
GCTCACCCCGGGCTGGCACGAGGCCAGACAAACTCGAGATATTGCGTACTGAACTGAATGCCACATGCCACACGCCCACCTAGGTATGAACACCTAAGAAGCCAAAGTAAAAGTATGTAACACGGCTTGACCATGAACCTCGAAATCATCAAAGTCCTCCAAGTTCGACAAGGATACACTGCAAGTCTGCCGATAGTGACCCGCTGCAGAGGCTGGAGAAAGTTGTTCTAGTTAAAAGCAGGGACCAACAGCATGTGACCCACCAGCTGCACTTACATGCCCAGGTGCAGTCAAAGGCAGGTACGTTTGCACAAGCGCTGCGTGAGCGTCTTCGTTGGCTCTCGTCTCACGCAGGCTCCGAGAGCCCCCCGCATTTAAAGGTTAAACGAACGGTTCCCTGTGACTCTAGGGGCTTCACATACACCAAACAAGCCAGCCAACCAACCAATCAACAGCCCACCAGCTGAAAATAATGAAACAAACGCAGACAGAGCAAAGAAACAGAAAAGCAAGCAAGCAAGCAAGAAAGAACCAACCAACGGACAAACAAACAACAAACAAACAAACAAACAAACAAACGAACAAACCATCACAACCAAAGAAGCAATAAAACAGCAGGGAAGACACCTGCAAGCCTGGGAACCAAAGCCAACCAATCAAAAATCAAGAAACCAAGAGACCAAGCAGCCAACCAACCAACGCCCTCTAGCTCACTGCAGGCGGGGCGGGCATGTTGGCATGTTCAAGGGCTCAAAGACGCACCAACACACCAGGCGCGAAGTTGCACAGAGGCGCAGGCTCCTGGTCTCGCATTGGCGCATGACCCTCGTCTCTCACCCACATGCCTTTCATTCGGCAGTGCGGATTCACGCGTGCCCAGGCATGCCAGGCGCAACCCATCTGTTCTTCATGCCACTCTGCACTGTCAGGAGGAAATTGCACTGCAGCTGCAGGAAACAGGCGGTGTTGTCCCTCCCAAGACACCTGGCCGCCAGGCTCCGCGTGTGCTGCCGTAGCCGAACAAGTTAGTGGCTGGGGTTGTCCCGCCCTGCGGCACCTCCCGACCGAAGCGGGTCGAGAGATCAGTAGAAGATGGGCCCGGGAAGAAGGGGGCATTCCCGTCTTCCGGCTTGGGTGGAAGCTTCTTGGCTTCGTGCTGCGAACAAATAGAGCTTATGTCATCGCGCCTCACATTTCAGCTGCGTTTCTGTTCATCGATCTGTGCGTGCAGCTGTGTTAAGCTCGGCTGCGCCGTAAGGGAAAAGATATTAAACATGCTATTAAAGCCCTTCACTCTTTTCCCCGGTGCTCACTTTCTTCCAGCGAGCCAGCCTGCGTGAAGCCATTGTTTGTCAACCACAACTCGAAAACAATACACCTTCTGGGATAATGGGAGCGTGGCAAAGCACCAGGCATTTCAGCTACGAAAAACACCGGGCGGACGGAACCCCGAAAACCACCGTCTTCCGGGAACAAACACAAGTCGACGTTGAAAACGAAGCCAGTCCGGGAAAGAAAAACCTTCCGGGAACTGGAAACATCCAAACTTATCCAAACTTGACAGTCGTTGCTGGGACTTCGGAGTCAGCCCCGGTGTGACGACGACCTGCGCGCCCCACCCGTGGCATGCAATGACCTTTCCCGGTCGGTCCTACGTCCAATGAAGGAAGTCCAATTCCCAAAAGCCCCAATGCTTTTAGGATATCCCCCCAACAAACAGCTATAGTATACCGGGACCCCTGCCAAAGAACTGAAGGAATTGGCCAATCACCTGCTGTGCGACACACTTTCCTTCATCCTTATGTTCCCTTCCCTTATCTCAACACGACCCGGTCCGACCGCTCTGCGCCGTGCCGGTAAGCGGCGCACGCGGAGGTATCGACCAACTGCAACGGCGCCTGCGGACGGAGCGGAGTCTTCGGTGCCGCGGAGTGGAAGCGGCAGTCCCAGATCCCAACGCAGGTCCCAGTAGTCTACCAACTATATTCCTTTGAGTCTCCATCTTGACCTTTTGGTGGTTTTTGTTGGCATGGTCTAAGAGTTGTGTGTTTTTTGCTGGAAAAAGGCTTTTTCAGAGATGAGGACTCAAAGAAGGTAATGTTGGATCCTGATTAGTAAAGGGGCCCCCACCCCCCCCCCCCTCCCTCAAACAAATGGGAGACCATCTACAATAAACTACCACTAAAACAAATCTGGGTTCCTAGGGTAATTGATTGTAGTATTCATTTTCCTTTCTCTCTTTGTAGTAGTTGTAGTTGTAGTTGTAGCAGTAGCAGTAGCAGCAGCAGCAGTAGTAGAGCAGATCTATTTTTCCAGTGGAAAAAACTTTTCACAATTGAGAACCCCAAAACAAATCTATTATTGATGATCAGGTGCCTTCCTGGTCTACTACCTTGAAAATTTGTTGAGGAGCAATGTTGTATGAAGGATTCAATTAGGACTTGGTGGTTGTGGAAAGCGGTCAGTTTTGAAGAAACCTAGCGAAACCTATATCAGCTAATGAATCATAATCATTGGCCTCAGGAGCTATGTAAAGGAAGATCTCATGAGCAGATCTATTTTTCCCGTGGAAAACACTTTTCTTATCTGCTTGCCTGGGAAGGAACCCCTATTTTTCTGGATTTTTTTCAATTGTTTTCTGGATTTTTTTGATTTTTTTTCCCTACTGCTTTTGCTTTTTGCTTCTGCTTCTGCCCTTTGCTTCTGCTGCTGCTTTTGCTTTTTGCTTCTGCATTTGCTTTTGCTTTTCCTTCTACATTTGCTTTTTGCTGCTTCTGCTATTTCTGCTATTGCTTTTTGCTTCTACTTTTGCTTCTGCTTTTGCTTTTGCCCTTTGCTGTTGCTTTTTGCTTTTGCTTCTGCATCTGCTTTTGCATCTGCTTTTGCGTCTGCATTTGCCTTTTGCTTCTGCTTCGGCTTTTGCATTCTGCTTTTGCAATTAGGGCCTGTGCTGCTGCAAGTGGCCAGCTTCCACAGCTGTGCTGCTTGCAGTGGCCAGGGTCTAACGAGGGTGTGTTGCTGCAAGCGGCGAGCTTCCCACTCCTACGCTGGTTGCAGTCAAGGCCCTGTGCTGCTGCAAGTGGCCAGCGTAGGAGTGGGAAGCTCGCCGCTTTTGACTCACCCTTTTGTGGGCCATGCAGGGGTAAAATTTGCAGAAGGAAGTGGCCATTCTGTGGGCCATGCAGGGGTAAAATTCAGAGAAGGATGTTGCCATCTCAACTTGACTCACCCTTTTGTGGGCCATGCAGGGGTAAAAATTTAGAGAAGGATGTTGCCATCTCAACTTGACTCACCCTTTTGTGGGCCATGCAGGGGAAAATTTAGAGAAGGATGTTGCCCTCCCAAGTTGACTCACCCTTTGGTGAGCCACTTGAGGGTAAAATTTAGAGAAGGAAGTGGCCATTCCAAGTTGACTCACCCTTTTGTGGGCCATGCAGGGGTAAAATTTAGAGAAGGATGTTGCCATCTCAACTTGACTCACCCTTTTGTGGGCCATGCAGGGGTAAAGATTTAGAGAAGGATGTTGCCATCTCAACTTGACTCACCCTTTTGTGGGCCATGCAGGGGTAAAATTTAGAGAAGGATGTTGCCCTCCCAAGTTGGCTCACCCTTTGGTGAGCCACTGGAGGGTAAAATTTAGAGCAGGATGTGGCAAAGAAACCCGAAACCAGTGAAGCCCAAAGACAACCGCAAAGAAGTCCGTATAGTGAGTGGGATACCTTTTCTGTTTCCTCCCTTTCTGTCCCTTTCTGCTGCTCCTAGTGCTTGGAAAGCACTCCCAGCAGAAGCCAAAGCAAAAAGTTTCCCTCCCTTTCTCTCCATCACGCTGGCTTTGGCGCTTCGTCCCCTGCCCTTGCACTCCCAGCAGAAGCCAAAGCAAAAAGCAAAAGCAAAAACAGTAGGGAAAAAATGTGAAAAACATACCGGAAAAACATCGAAAACAAAATCCGGAAAAAATCTCCATCCCCTGGGAAGGGAGGGGGGAGTGCAGGTGGACAGGGTTCAGAAGGAATTCACACCTTTATTAAGTGTCCAATATTAAAAAAACATAGGGTCCCCCCCAAAATTTAGCATTATTGAGGCCCACTTTTTCAAACATGGGGTCTGGAATAATTTTGGACCAATTTAGCATTATTGAAGACCGGTTTACTAATCAACATCCAACATTACAGAGCGCGTCCAGTGCGGATGCTTAAAGACAGGAGGATCTGACAGGGCACAAGCAAAAAGATAAACATCAATTTTGTGAAATATGCAAAAACATGTGTTTTCTTTCAGAAACATCTTTTTCTTGGAAAGGCAAATTTACAGTAAATGGGTCATTGGAGACTCAAAGTAGTGATACACTGTGATATCTGATATCATGTGCTACCTCATTCTTTATTGATTAACGGTACTGTTCTTTAGGCCTTTCTAGGTAGGCCCTTGTCTCAAAAACGATTCCAAAACGATTCCACAAACGAAAAACCAAGAAAACGCAGCCGGTCCGACCGCTCCGACACCGCTCGTCCCGGATCTCGGGCCTCGAGGAGTTGGTCTGGGAGATTCTGGTTCCAGGTCCCTGCACGAGTCTCCAATCGCAAGCTGCCCACGTGGAGCACCTGCAAAACGGCCAAGCGAACGGCCCGTCTACGCCAGCGGCCACGGCCACGACGACAGCGCAGGGTGGGTTGTAAACCACCACGGCGCGTCGGACCGCGTTCTGCGGCCGACAGGGACGGCGGTGTTAAGTCGCTTCGCTCGGCGGAGCGAGCGAAAGCTGCAGCGAACGGAGGATGAAGTGGCTGAACATGATGATGGAGAGGTTTAGTTGTTTTTACTCGAACGCGTTTTGAAAGAAATCCATTTCGGAAGGTCATCTTCACAACCGATAGGATGGAGTTTGATGGAGTTTGTTTGTCCCTGAGATTCAAAAACTCTCTCCTCAAATGATCAAATCAATATCTTACTTGATATCATGTTGGACATATGTTGACATCCTTTGCAGGTGCCGGCCACTCCCGCTCACTCTCGGCTCCACCACTTGCTGTCTTGCTCCACCCAAGGCGCACACGTCAAGCGCGCCGAGCCGCCCAAGACCCAACGAGCATCCGACGAGCGGTACAAGCAGCTGGTCGTCAGCCCGGCAGGCCAAGGCCTGGTTGCGAGAGGCAGTCGGAGGGAGAATCACCAAATGATGAATAAAACGATGAATACATCATGGATGTATCTCAGTGTGGTACTGGCATGTCAAACATGTAGGTCGGCGCAAGAGAACCCCTGGAAAGGGCAGGACCGCACACCCTTTTTTGGTCCGAAGGCTGTATTTGGATGAAACACCGCATATATGATACAATCATATTAATTATACACATCATGCTGAATGAAGACGCGGATTTGCCCTTGAGGACAAACTGTCGAATTTGGATCTCATGGCTGTGTGCTGGCCCGAATCAGGCAATGCACTCGTCCTTGTCAGACCAGTTTGGACAAATACCGCTGTATCTGACATGTAAATGGCCATAAATAACTGTATGGGCAAATCAATGTACAAAATTAATTCAGTCGAATTCGTATCCAAATGAAACCAAAAGTGTATCTACCTCGTATTCTATGTGGTTAAGACATTTTGAAACATATTGAACTTGTGTTTAATTTGATTATTGAACAAAATACGCTCAAAACCATTCAAATCCAATTCGGCTGCCTATGTGGCAAACCCACGTTTGACAGTATTTGTCGACCACACGAATATCGCCGTCTGGACAAATTGTTTTTGGGCGAACTTGTTTGAACACAAAAAACATCAAAAAACATCCATTTGGGTTTCTTGGTAGACCTAGCTGGCAGCTTGATCTTCCAAACCTACGACAAACGCTAGATCCAGAGTGTATATAGATCCATGGCCTTCAAATGTGTTGAGCACCTAGCTGAACTCGCTTCTATAGCTACTAGTAGTGATGCCCTTGTTACCACTAGTCTTACCTTCCTCTAAGGGAACCTGCGACGCCGGACCCACGAACTGTTGAACATTACTGGCATCCCCACGTGGACGTTTGACACTCTCTTAAGTCATTGATGAGGTCTCTAACGGTCTCCAAATGAGTGCATCATGTCTCTTGATGTAGGCTACACTGTGTTCACACATTTGGAGACATGATTGTGGTCCGGATGTTCTTCTTTGTTCCTGTTATTGAATTTGTTTGTTTTTCACGTGCTAAAGGCTCTGCCTGTGACTATAGCGGCATCCGGTCCGGATTTGACAAATGAAAGCATCACCAAACTCCTCCCAGGGCTTGAGTTGATTTTGTTGTAAGCCAAGTAGCTGTCAAATCAGATTGATCAGCTGTCAATTGTCAGTTGAGGTGCTACCATGCATCAGCTTGGTGAATTTTTGGATGCCCTATAAACAAACGGACGTCTCACACCTCCGATGCCGGACGTCTCACACAAAACCCAACGCGAAACGCCACGCGTGACGTCTCACACCGCGGTGGAGGCCTGGACCAATCGCTGGTGGAGCCGTCCACATAAAGGCCGCCCCCTAAGGAGAAGCGACCACGAGGACATGGGATGCAATTCACCTTGGCGAGTGGAACGATCGCGATCCGTTCCGGCTCCTCGTCACCGCCTGAAATTCTGCGCGATCGGACTACGGGGGTGTGTATTTGAGGGGAGGTACTAGACCGGTAGACTGGTCTAACTCTGCCGAACCTTCCAGGGGTTGGTGGCCTGGGAGGTCTACCTCTACCTAATACACACCCAAGAGTTGGGCCCCTGTGGGGCACTCCATATCAAATCACGAAGGGTTCGCTTGGAGGAGTCTCATGGGTCGAACGAAGACCCAACGGAGACCGAACGAAGTGAAACGAGACGGGCGGACTGGCACTGGTGGGCTGGACAGTGCTCGTGGCTGGACTTGAGGCACTCTGTTGATCATATGCCCAATCCGGGCCCGAAACCAACACATAGGGTTTGGAGGGCCCGGACCCCTGCCCAAGGATTCTTACGGTGGACCATATTAAGACATAATTTAAGACATATTAAGACTGTAACCCCCTGGCAAATCCTATTTCAGGTCTATGGTTTCCACATGTTTCCACCGTTCAACAGGCCCGCCAGGCACCTTCAAGCGTGAAGCCTGATGATCTTCCTGCACGCGCAAGGTGCCACTGTGAACGTGCATGCTCTTCCTTTCCCAAAGGACGAACGACCCGTTACAGTTCGTGGAACCAACATGGAAGTGGAACATGGCCCCTTGGAAGACATGTTTCATCTACAAACCGGTTGTTTTAAACCTCCACGATCCAGGGAGAGTTTCCAGTGCGTGGGGTCTTTTCCAAACAAAACCGATGAATCACGTCGCAGTGGAAACCGAGCATGGGAGCATCATGCTACTTCCCGCTATCCCACGTGTGTGTGTGTGTGTGTGTGTGTGTTAGCATGGAGGCTAAAACATGAAATGCACCTAGGTTGGCACTGACGGCACTGACTCACTCCAGTGACTGATAGACACATTTCACGATAGACATCATTCACTTGGAAGCGAAGAACGACCTGCGTCGCATCTTTTTTCGGTCTCAAGGGGTCGCCTCGATGCCTATTTTCCTGTGCCTCGGATTGTATACATCAATAGACATCACAAAAAACCGTTGCTGGTTGGTTGGCTATCTTCCCTCTCAAACACCACAAGTTTCCACCACCCACCTTGGAGTACAATCCCTAAGTTCAACGGTTTATATGGATCCATATGGATCCCCATATTAAAGACATCTTGGGGTGCCAGTGCCATCTACTCCTTTCAACCACTCTACCCATCTACTCGTGGGGCAGGCAGTCCCTATGTTGTCAGCAGTCACACTCCCATGACCCCATTCACCACGACAACCGTCAACATTTGGTCGCGCGAACTGCGAACCATCCGGCGTCGTGTTGTCTCCTTGAGCTGCAAAAAGCGGTTGGCACCGCAGGGCTGCTCGCAGGGCAAATCCAACAGCGGCGGCGGCAGACGCACCTCATGACGTGCCAACCAAAAAAGATCAAACTTGAAGCTACTACCAATAAAGCTACTAGTATGTCTTTAACGCTACTAGGAGCAAGGACGCTACTACTGTAGTAGGTCTTTGAAGCTACTAGTAACAAGAAGCCGCGGGTTGGATCCCATCCCAAAACAGAAAGGCTGAACACCATCTGCATCCACTAGCTGCATCCCTGGTCGAACATATTTGGATCCCAGATAGTCTCTGAACATGGTGACTCATGTTAGTTTATGTTAGTATGGGGTCAGAGATGGTTTTTTCAAGGAGGTGGCATGTGAAGGGTGGTACCTATGGGCCGCCCAGGCACCGAGTGGTTGTCCCGGAGGTTGCAGGACTCGCGGTCCACATAGGCAAAGGCTTCCCTCACTGGGCCACCGTCGAGGGCGGGGCCCTGGTGGCATTCCGTGAAGTCGTAGTGAACATCTTCGCCTGTTCTCGGTCACTGGAAAAGAAAAAAGAAAACAAAACGGAGTGGTCGCTCTACATAGGATTGGTCTAGTGGTTTGCAAACCAGCCAATGCCATTATTTCAAGTGGATGGTTCAGAAGTACATACCAACAAAAACACACAAAAATGGTACAGGTTTTAGTCTAACATTCAAAATGTTCTATCAGTGGGCTGTGGACGACACCATAGGTTTCACTTTGTTAACCATGGCCAAACGTCGCTTGATGAACAAAAGCTTTATGGTTTGAGAACACATGTGGTCAAATCATGCTGATGTACAGAAGGGTCAAACATTAGAGGTGGAGGCCCCAGAGTGGATGACAATCAACTTTAACCCGCTACAACCACTTGAGACCATGGCTTGACCGTATCGACACAAAGAGATGAAATCTCATGAGCCCATCGTTCAGTTTCTCTTGTTGTAGGATGGCTTACTGAAAGGCTTTAACACAAAATGTTACATTCATTCATTCCAGCAGGTTGCTTCAATTCTATGAAGCTTCGATGACAATCCTATTGCATCATGAACTATTATCATTATAAAACTATTACAATATATTGTATATACTTGCCCTGTGCTATCGCGCAACCATGCCAAAGACCACTGCTGACGCACAAAAAAGTTTGTACCTACAAGTTGTGGGTGCAATAGCAGGGTAGGGTCAGATTGCATAATTAATGCAGGAGCTGCCAACAAAAGAAAACCGGCACATCATGAAGACCATAATCATTGGCAAACATGTTCCATCCACCAGGCACGTGACAAGACTAAGAAGGACAAACACTTCAAGAACTCCTGTAGATTGCCGACCACGAAAAGAAAAAACACTTATATACAATCCAAACACGTGACCACCAGCTGAACCATCTTCACTGCACCTTTCTTAACACTAGTCACTAGTCAACTGATTCAGCGAAATCGCTTCAAATCTGCAAATATCCCAGGCTCGCATGGCCTGTTTCCGTCAAATCAACGCACCACATCCGTAAAAGGACATCCATGGCCGGCGGGATCCCCCTCCCAAACATCCGGTCCCGGTCGTTTTCCGCCCCAGTGACGGCGGCAGGGTCGCGCGACCGCGAGCAGGGTCGGGAGGATCAGGTACCGCCACCAGTGAGGCTCCATGGAGCGCGGTTCAAGCGATGAAAGTTGGGATGAAAGTATAGGGTCGGTGCATGTGGTCGTCGTTTTAGGGGTTATATAGCTAATGCATGCTAAATAATTAGAGCCGTAGCTAGGCCCTGATGTTTTTAAGGTTTTTTTCGTGTCCATCTTTAGAGGAGATTCTGAGATTATGCTCTGTATGTTTGGGTCGCTGGAAGATGCGATAAAGGATCTCGATCATGGACTTTATAACTTGCAATTGTACAGATTTCAGGTAACTATATAATTACTTCAGATTCCCCCCAAAAGTGAGAATCTCAGAAGAAAGAGCACTTGGATCCAAACATCGACTGGGCGGGATTCCGACACCAGATGGACTGGACGATGTTCCGACATCTTCAAGTGGAGCACAGATGGATTTTCTTCCATACTCACTCTCTCCTATCGAGCTTCATTTCGAGTGAGGCTTGTTGTTCATTACTTGTGCCTGGGTTTTCATGAAGCTCCTACCTCTTCCCTGGTCAGAAGCTGCTGAAGAGCGTCATGCGTGGGTTTAATCCAAGGACCCCACTTTCACAACAATAGTTCATGTTGTGACCAGAATGCACTGCGGAAATGGTGTGGTTTTGCTGAATATGGCCTCCAAAATACAATTTGGTATGTGGCAAAATCAGCCAATCATGTGAGACTAAGCCTAAGCAAGAGTTGTCTTTTTTGTCTAGCAGTCGTCGTTTGGAAATGAGAAGAAGGTGCCTAAAATGATTGACTCGTTCAAAAAGAGAATCCAATGAATCCAAAAAGAGAATCCAATGAATCCAATGAATCCAAAAAGAGAATCCAATGAATCCAATGAATCCATTGGGAAGTTTCCGTTGTTCCAAACAGAAAATCCATGTTCCAGGAACTGGACTGCCGCCAAGTCGAAGCTTGCTTCGAGGGCATCACATGTTGCTCCATCTCCAAATGAGGGCATCTTAAGGGTCCCACTGCTGGACTGCCTCAGAGGCATTCCACACCAAGCACGTTCCACCAATCACGACCTGGGACCTCTGTGCTGATATCGGCGGACATCGGGCACCTCTCCCTGGTGTCTGCGGTTCATGTTCCAACCCACATACGTTCCCGGAAACAATCATGGAACTGCATGGCAAGGCTGGAAGGTGCATTTTCCGCATACCAAACAGAAACAAGTGGTGAACTCCACTTCCATGATTTCACGGAGTGTGTACCCTAAACATGGAACGGAATATCCAATGAGTCTGACATACGCTATATTGATTGCCTGGGCATGCCTGTGCCTGGTGGGTGTTCTCCCATCACGAGTGAACACCTGGGTGGCACTTGAAGAATATGAGTTGGGTATATATATATATATCATCCCATTTCCCGTAACAGTGGATGTTCTTTCCGCTTTCAGTCTTAGCCTTTTGCTAGAATAGTGATATTTCTTTACCGACCGTGACTGGTAATGGGACAGCACCAAAATATGGGTCAGTGGGTTGAGTCATCCCAAGTAAAGGTTGAGAATAAATCTGAAACCACCACCCAACCATTGAGCCTTGACCCATCTCCAGTGCGACCCAGCCATCCTCCCTTTCAGCCTTCTGTGGACTCCACACCAACCCACAGTGCCTGCGGGACCCAAGTCGTGCTGGCGAAAAGGAGCGTGTTGGTCGGTGAAGTTGGCGACGTGGGGTGCATCATGTCGACCTACAATTAAAACATGGACATCGTGGGGTTGCAGCTCGGGGGCAGCATGTTCTATCCCTCTGAATCTAACATCGACATCGTGTGCGATGTGGATTGATGTGAGCACGCATGGCATATATATGCATATATTGGCTCAGGCCACAATGCATCCAACAGCTTGCAGTGTGAAGCCAGATATGAGCTGTACTGATTCATGTTCCCTCCATCTTGGGCCCAAGAAATGATTCCCAAAACTGGCTAAACTGGCTTGGAGGACTCCCACGGTCGCTCCCCTTCGAACTGGCTTCGCTACCCCCAACTCGCTGCCGGTGTCCGAATCGCTGGGAGTCCGAATCGCAGCGTTTTTCGTGTCTCATGTCGTGTCTGAAAAGCAATTGTCATCACCGACTGGGATTGATGTCATCAACCAATAGTCGTCACCGATGTCACGCGCGGAGTTTGGAGGTCAATATACCGGCCCACACGGCCCACACATTGAGATATGATGGTTGTGGCAGCTGAACAGACATTTGTTTGGATGAGAACATCCGTGCATTTTGCAGATCCAGCAAATAGCCCAAATATTTACATCAGGTGTTTAACACAACATAACAAGAATATATGCCATCAATCCGGCCCTGAAAAAAAAACATATAGTCAAGCCAAGGCCTTTCTGTGCTGCTAGCAGCACCAATGCCACCTCTAGCTGTCGCAGATCCAAGCCGGTTCGACAGTGGTTGGATGCTCAGGGACGTGACAAAAGTGGGCATTAACTACTATGCGTTCTAATCTTTAAAACCCTTCTCTTATATTCTAGACTTGCACACAGTTCATGAAATGCTTCTATATTGCTGGGTACAGTACTTTACATGACCTAGAACATGCAAGTCGACAATGTCCAAAATGGTGTTGGTTCACACGGAGTTCACGTTCATCATTCAGGTGGTCAACGGGTGTCTCCTTTGATGTTTCAAACCAACGAACATCCAGGTCTATAAATCAAATGCAAACAACACGGTCTTTGCAATGTTTCCTGCCCATGCAGCACGCTCTGAACTGTGCCTGGATCTGCCACCGAAGTCGTGCGCGCCGGCAAAGCGCGCATGGTAATGGCTTGACCGTGGCCATGCTCAGATGGAGCGAAATAGGAGTGGATGATGTTGTTGTGGAAGTGGGGTCCCTAAAGGTGGGGATCGAGGCCCCAGGTCAGTTCGTTCTGCTTTTAGTTGTGGCAGCGAATATGCAGGGGTGTGATTGAAAAGGTTCACAAGAAATTCCCTCACTTTGAGATCAAGTTGTTTTTTTATTCGCGTCAACTCCGAGGCAACTCCCTTCCCGCACTCCACATGAAGTTGCTTGTGAGGTCTCTGGCCAACAATGGATATTACCGAAACCATACTTGATCAGAATAGTGACATACATTTACCATCATTTACCCCATGTATGACCCAAACCCCACTGAAAGTAACTATTCCAGTCCCATGGATGGATGCTCTGGGATAGTCTCTCGATTTCATCTTGGATGACCCGTCGGGCTTTTTTTCGAACCAAATCGGATGTTGATAAGTCAGTTGGCGCTTCATATGGTTGGAGCAAGTGAATAAGGGGGTTCTAGTCGCTACTTAGCAGGATAAAACCTCAAACGGTTGCTACTGGCCAACGGGATACACCACAAAAAATCATATCGACTTGCCCCATGGCACATGTGTTCCCTTTTCATGTTTTTTCTCTTGACTCGGTTTCAGAAGCGGCTCATCCCAGTCGATGTGTCCTTTTTTGAAGAAAGGACTCCCTCAAAGCATCATCTGTAGTAATCTGACAGGCTGTTACTTGAGTTGCTTCAACAAATGTTCCAGAAACGCCAAACGCCTTCCCTCTGGATGGTTCCGGCACCATTGGCCACACAACTTTCTAGCGGAGCCTCAAACAGCCACGGCACAGACATCGTTTGAACCAGTCCCCCCAAGAGCAAATGTAAAAGAGGTTCGATGGCACTGGCACTCCAATGGGTTTTGAAAAGATGGGGGTTCATCCGTTTGAGCAGCGAACTTGTTTTTTTTGTGCCATCTAATCTGCTCAATCTACGATGATATAGAATAAAACCTGCAGATGTGCTCTTGGAAGTGGGATCGCCAAACTCCAATCTGTCACCTGGCAAGATGGTCTCAAGTTTCGGCAGCCTGGTGAGCGAACGACAAAATTGGACAGCTTAAACATATATAGCTTAAACAATCATTGGGACCTAGTCTGTCTTTGCCGGGAGTCGCGCCACCTGACATGTCCTGACTGTGCATGGTTCACATAACCGACATAACCTGGGAATCATTCAAACCCACTGGTACAAACAAACAAACCAAACTTACGTACCGTACCGTAAACCTGCAGGTCATTCTTCGGGTCGAGTGGTCTTTGGCCCATCTCCGCGGCCAGACCTCTGCTTAGTCATTCGCCGACGTCCAGTCATTCGCCGGGGCTCCAGCTTCAATGTGGCCGAAAAAGGGAAGCTTGGCACACCAGGATCCTCCAAGGGGTGTCCTGGCTGGACCTATAGGCTTCCAAACAGGGCACCCCTTGGAGGGTCCTGGTATAGTGTTTTTTTCACCTCCCTCCAACGTCCTCATGGTTGCGTGGACTGTCCCGGGCCTCGATTTCGAGCGACCACGAAATCCAAAGACCGAAGAGAAGGGGCCACCGCCATCCACGTCACCATGTCGGTTGCAGGGAAGGTAAAGTTAAAATGAATTAGCACCATCAAGCTCATCATCAGCGCCACCCTCTCTAACTCGGCCTTGTTTTCTCATGAACCTAGCTGTTGTGGCCTGGAGCCACTCTCACTCTTCTCTTCTGCATCCTCTGCCGGCTCCTAGGCAAGGCTTCAAGAAAGATACAACCAGCTTAAATTCTCTACGACCTTGGAGCCTACAGATCGCACCTGATCGACTTGGTCCATTTGTCCGCATCACAAAGGTCTTGAGGTGACCATCATTGCATACCGAATTGGCTTCACGATGGACACACAACGCCTATATCGTTCTACCAAGTGTATGAACCAGTATGAAGATTGGTCACAATGTTAGCCAGGCATCCAAGCTGAGTAAATTTTTGCTGCCATATTCTTCCAAACCCAGCTGGTGACTCACAAAGCTGGTACAAAGTGCAATCCACCAACACAACTCCAAAGCTGGTGCTATATAAACTCCAAACATTCATGCGCGGTTGCAGTAGTTTTTTATCGTTTGGCGAAACCGTGAGGTGTTGGAAGCAGAAGGGGCAACTCAACTGGAACGGGCGTGTCTCAAATGGATTGAGAAACTCCCGAAAAGAGAACAAAGCAGGATGAACACCCATTAGGGGGGCTTCGCCATGAGGTTTGAGGGATGACACTTCTGCACAGAGAGCGACATGGACCTCTCTAAATCCATTGGTCTTTAGAGACCTCCATGACCAGTTTGCGAGGATCGAACAGGCACCGTCCACTTCGGTTTCGCGTAACAAGGCTTTAGACCCAAATGCTGGCGTTCTCCGCCTTTAGATATGGAATTTGCTGCACCATCGCCCGGAAAATCGGTCGAGTCGAAAATGCCTGGATGCCGTCGAGGAAGGCCCGGATCTGCTCCACCCTTGGCCGATGGGCAGTGAGGTTGCTGGGGTGTACATCTGGAAAGTTGTCGTTGGAAAGGGACCCTTGGGCCCTTAAACAGGGAAAACACCGAAAACATCTGACAACAGTACTGGGGCACTCGATTTGTTGATTGCTTCGCCATCTCGGCTGCTCCTGAAACCTTGAATGGTACCTTGCAAGTAAGAGGAAGAACAAAGGCAAAAATCAAAAAGAACTCCACTGTCCGGGGGAGACCCTTTGACCCAACGTGCTTCTGCAGTGAAAACACCCGGCACTGCTACATCGAAACACATTTGACTGATGTGTTAAAGCCACAGAAAGCAAAAAATAACACCCGAAAAAAAGGCACACACGACACGCACTCATGGCATCTCATGGCACCACTCCCTGTCACGGCCGGTGCCACCACCCAACCACCTGAAAACTCCTCCACCCTTGCGAGCGCCCAACGGCGCCCAACGCAGCCAGGGTGCAACTTGGGGAAGTCGCTCTGATGAACGACGATGAGCTCCTGGGCGGAGAGACCCATGAAGAAATCATATGCAAACCCTTGGAATATGGTGGGGACACCAAGATTTTATCCAAAGTACCTCAAAGAGAGGGACTTACCTTCTTGTGACTCGAAGTACCACCAAACCTGAGCTTGGGAGCTATTCCATTGGCCTGCATGTAGTTCTAGGTAATCCGGTGGGTTTTTCGGTTGTGCCTCGTGTGAATCCGATCTGGCATCATCTGGCTCTGGGTCATGTCCACCCCTTATCACGATATCACATCACACTGAAATTAATTTGTCGTATGAATTATGTTTGTTCTTATTGTTATTAATTGTTACTACTTGATATGTTTGTTCTTTTAACATAGATGTTTACATATGTTTAACCCACCCGCCGGGTCCACTCGTCCTCGGGAATCTCCTGAAGATGTGCCACCTGCCGACGTCGACCGGTCACAGAAACTTCCGGCGCTCGACCGGCATCGACGATGTGGTGTCATCACCGGTGTCGGTCCAAGAAATGGTTAGAGGACCAGTGTCAACTTCAGGCTTTCTGCGTCTGACGAAACGCGTGCGAGTCTATTTCTTGGTAAATCCCGGTATGAGGTTGGGGTGCAGCTCGTGCACCCCCACTATAAAAAGTCATTTTGAGCTCGTTGAGAAAATTGCCACTCCATAAAATCAAACAAACGAGCAACGCACATAGAAAATCTATCTCTATAAAATTGAAAAACCGAGCTATAAGGTGTTCCCACTATAAAGTTGGCCCCCTCCAACACCAAAACGTGCAAACATCGAGCCAAAATCAGGGAGGGTTCCCGAGTGCAAACTTTGAATCAGCAAAGTGCCATAAACATCCATAAACATATAAAACATGTCGGTTGGTTTGTGGTTTTATAGTGGCTGCTCGTGGAAACGAAAAAGAAGACGACAACGCGGCACGATTACTGGCCCTGCGAAATTGCCAAATTGCTGGCCCTGCCACTCAATGCCAAATGCCAAATGCCTCTATAAAATGTGTGTCCTAAACCCTCACCCAATAGGTCCTGAACCTTCCTCGCCACGCACTCCTTCTATAAAATGGGTGTCCTGATAATTTGGCAAATACAATTTGGCAACAATCTACATAGACAATTACTGCTTCTGTATGTTTCTATAAAATCTGAATTGAGTTATGATAGAGTCTATATGAGTCTATAGAGTGCATCGTCTTAATTTAAGAAACAAAAAAACAATGTCCAACTATCAGAAATGTCCACATAATTTGGATGAGCCTGGCTTGCAATTTTTTTAGGTGTGCCCCCAAATTATGGAAGTTGCGCACAGGGTCCAGGGGAATCTTTCATTTTTTTGGCTATTTGGTGGACATGTACGGCATTCAACCTATTCAACCTACCTTCACTCCCAAAAATCCCTCCCGCAAATACCTCGCCTCATGCTCTTCCGGCACATCTAAGAGTCGAATCATGGCCTCTTCCTCCAAGTCCTCCAGAGGATCCTTGAAATCCTCGGTTCGCAAAAGGCGTGTTGAAGACTGATGAAGCTGATGATACTATGGAAGCGGAATCTAAGGGCTGATGGAAGTAGAAGTGGGACATAGAACAATACAATACCCTCATCAAGAACAATACAATATTAAAAGCATCAATATGTTCCAGGCAGGACCGGTTTCGTGAACAGTAGTTGGAACAGTTGAAACAGGTATGCGACTCGTCCGCAACATTGCATGTACACACAGCGAGCTGTCCTAACCCAAACTCGTGAATGTAATTTGTTAGGGATAATTGGGCTATCTCCATCGGTGCGGCGCTCGAGGATGCTCGAGGTTCGCAATGCCAAGAGTGAGAGTCAATGTCCCTTCCCTCTGGCATCCTTTTGAAAGCGGGGGCATTCTTATCTCCTTTTTGGAAAAATCCATATGTCCAGGATCTAGTGGGTCTTTGAAAGAATCAGAACTTGTCCCTTTCCGCCCTGTGGCACATTTGTGCTCCCTGTGGAAATTCGCGCCAGATTGCAGCTCATACAAATAACCTTGCTGTGCGACAGTCTAGCTTGCGCGCAGAGCTCTGTCCTGAAAACGACTTAGTTTTTTTTCAGTTGTTTGTCCAGGTCCAGGTGCAGTTTTTATTGTTGTTTTTCTTCGTCCAGGTGCAGTTTTCTTTGCGTTATTTTCTCGTCCCGGTGCAGTTTTCTTTGCTGCTTCTCCTGGCGCAGCTGCGTAGCCACTGCATGGGTTGCAACATGTTTCGTCCTCAAACAGGCAACCACCTTGAGGTAGATGTTTTTAGGGGTTGATGCGAGATTTGTTGCAAGGCCTTGTTGGATCCCTGGGCATTCATGGGCGTGCATCCCCATATTCAATGATGCCCATACATGACAGAGATACAGCTTTCCGTAATCAAACCTCCGCCGCCGCCGCCAAGCTACAATCGGGCGGGGCCTCCTTCACGAAGATTTAAAGGTAAAGTATATAGACATCCCGAATGCCTGAGAAGTGAAATGATGTAAGTGGAAGGAGTTGGTTGAAGGAACTCTGACTCAATCAAGGTTTGTGCCAAGGAACTCGGAAGGCTTCATAAAAACATCCAGAACTGTGAGATGAGGATCCGGGGATGCCAGCTGATCGATCAGTACGTCGTCCTCGTGGAAGTCCCACATGGTATGACATGCTTCGGTCACAGAACGGACGACGGAGGCCAGCTGCTGAGCCACCTGCACCGGACACAGCCACAACATACCACAACTACCATGGTTTCCCCAGCGAGGCCTTGCATCTTGACCCCGTTGTCAATGTTCCCAATGCCACGGGCCATGGGCCTCCATGGATGCCACCGTTTGTTGCGCCGCTTGTCAGCATCGCGCATAAGCATGCCGTCCCGGAGGATGGCGGGCATGCAGCCAGCAGTGATGGTGCGCACGTAACTCTTTGGTGGGTTTGCCAAACTTCTCTTTTGAGACCGGGTATTTCTTGATGAACACATGGAAGATGTCGACATCAGAACAGCCGTCCTCCATTTGCTTTGCTGCTCTTTGGGTCCCAAAGATCCCAGGGTATCATTCCATCTGGCCGGACACTCACTTGCGCAGCCAAGATTTCACTCATTTGTGCACTTGAAGGGGTGGGGCCTACTAGAACAGTACACTGCAGTACTAACACGCACACTCATGAACTGCATTCTGGGCGGTCAATCACTAACAAGTTTACAGCACCACACTCAATGCAACAACACACAAAACATCTTACACTCACCTGCATCCTGGGCCGTGCGCTGTGGGGCCTTCAGCACTACACTGCAGCACTAACGAACAAACCATCTTATACTATTTGCATCCTGGGGGTGGGGGGTGGGGCCTTCAGCGCTACACTCAAGCACTAACAAGCAAATATATAATATAATATAATATCCTACACTCACCTGCATCTTGGGGGTGGGGCTCACCTGGTTCCGACGGTGCGTAGTCCATCTCCACTGGCGCGGGTACGTAACTCGCCCTGTTCTAGGTTCTTTTCTGCATCCTGGACCATCCTGAGTCTTCAAGCCATAAGTGTGCAAGAGAGAAAAATCTCAAGTGTACTGCACAAGCGAGTATTCCCCAAACAGTGTGGACACACTTAGGGGTTCTTACGGTGTGCTTAGATCGCTGGGGCGCGCGGGCGTGCGCGGCTAATTCGCTGCTATTTGCAGTAATTACATTCATGCCTCTCAAAATCGTCGACGTGCATTTCGACTGCAGGCTCGCGAATCTGGGTGGCGGCGGCGGCGAGTGCTTGTCACGACTGCGCTCTCGTTGTGGTGCCGTGTGCATTTTCGCTCATGGTGGTCGCTTTGCGTGGCAGGCGCAAAGGAAACCTCGTGCACTCTCACTCTCACACTCACTTTCACTCTCACTCGTACCCTCTCACTCTCTCACTCACTCTCACTCACACTCACTCTCACTCTCACTCTCACTCACACTCACACTCACTCTCACTCTCATTCACACTCACTCTCACTCTCACTCACTTTCACACTCACACTCACACTCACTCTCACTCACAGACACTCACACTCACACTGACGCTCACAGTCACACTCACCACCACCGTCACCATCACCACGATCTCCACCTTCATCACCACCATCACCTCTCTGGATCCCAATGCGTCTAGATCTCTAGACTTTCTGCTTATAGACCTTACACACACTGTTTGGGGTCTCTTGCCGGGATAATGTTTTTCAAGCGCGCAAGCGAGCGCTCGCCCTTCCATCTGTTTTGGTGCAATTTACGAACTTGTCTCTAGAACAACTCAAGTTGTCCATTCCTCCTGTAGCTCCAAAACTGCCAAAAGTGTGCTCGAGTCTTTGTGCGGTCGTATTTGTGTCCTCTTAGTTCTGTTTGCTCCTTTGGTTTCTGCACTGAAAAATGTGCCGCGCGTGTCCCTGAAAACCCATTCCATTCATGTCCATGCACACGTGTGTGATATCACATCCAGGAATCCACCCAAGCATCGCTTCCTGCACAAGTGAAGTCTGCGCATGTTTCAATTGTTCATCTCGTGCACTTGATCCATCCTTGGCACACCACTGTGGAGCACTGTGGCAATAATAACATGAAATAATAACATATGCATTTAATTGCATGTGTATATATATATATAGACACAAACAAACTATAGACATATACGATTATAATTGATTATATATGTATGTTATACACAAAACTCATAGAATGATTATGTTTACAGCAGTGATGACACCTGCAAACACCAAGCTGCAAACACCAACCTGCACACCTTCATAGACTTCATACCACTATATCATCCCAAATTTACTCTTGCACATCCAGTCAAATGTTGTGTTGACTCATCTGGCAATGGGCTATGGCAAAGATGCGTGAGTTCAGGATATCTCGACCCCAGAACCCAAACATTGCAATCCAAAGAATCTATCCGGGGTTGAAGTCCTGACTCTTGTCGAGGGTTTTCTGCAAAACCATCCAGAAACTAAGAAAAGTGCTCGAGACCCTCTTCTTAATGTAAAACACTCGCGCGGCCAAGAAAGTGTATCAAAAGCACAATTGAGCATCTTTGTGTACCAATTGTTGGTCCAGGCTGCTTGCTTTTTCTTGCCGTTCCTGTCTGCTAGTTGAAAGAAACCTGTTCCGTTTACGTTTTCCATCCATCCACCCCATCTCCGTTGAGGGTAGAACTCCATTTCCACACGTTTGGTCATGTCCAAGGCCCCCGACCAGCTTCTGGAGCTCTTCTTTCACCTCACGAAGAAGGGAGTTTAAGACCCAAACGCGGCATCCAAACGGATCGAACCAAACCTGGTTTGCCCCCCCCAAAAAACTGTGGTGCTTGGGAGTCTTTGTCCAGTGAAAACGGATCTTCCCTCATGTGGGTTCTAGGAGTGCCAGGATCATGGAACAATTTGTCTCACCCACGGGGGCCCGGGTAGCCTCTTTTCGGATACTTGGGTCTGGTCAGATGGGATTGGCATGAGTCAAACACATAGTCCGAGAACATCAGGTTCCGCGCTGGGAGGATCGAAGAAGGCGTGTGTGGGAGGGCCGAAGAAGGCGTCATTCTCCTTTTGAGCCTTCCGGGGGGGCCGAATTCCGAAGTTGGGCCCCCCCCCCATCCACGGCTCCGGTGGACGTGAGCCGAACCACACAGCAAAACTCACCGTGTGGGCGTCTTTTTTGGTGTTCAGCAGGTGGTTTGTCTTCCGTAGCCCCTCAGAAAAGGACACGACCAGAAACATCCAGAAACTACAGTAACATGTTGGATCATGTTGGCGATGTTTCTATTACCAGCTGTAGATGATGGTGAGTAATTGTATTTCAACATAGTCATCCTCCTTTTCCGACTGTTGCTCATGGTCCCCATCGCCAGCTGATTCGTAACCGGAGGAGCCGACCTTTCAGGTCGTTGCCTCATCGGTCACAGCTGTGCACCGTCACACCCGTGGATTCGTTGAAGTTAAATTGCGAGTCCAGTGGATGATCCTGGCTAGACATGGCTAGACCATGGCTAAGCTGAAGAAGTGCTAAACATCTCCAAGCCCCAACACTTCAAGATTCAAGTACCTTCTTAGAAGGTGTTTGGGAAGGGTTTGGAGGGCCCAAATACCTTCTCTCAGGAGACACTTGGGAAGTGCTTTAGGGACCAGTCTCAGCTCAGTCGTCCCAGCCCAGTGCTTTGGGACGGCGGGAGTCCACCAATAGGTGCCCAGGCGACGATAAACCAAGCGTTGTCGCCTGGCGCGGAGTGGGCGCGGAGTGGATCAGCAGTTGCATGGAGTTGGGTGGTTTTGAGCCCCATACGGGAATAAGTGAGTGGATGGGCACATATTATTCGGGCACCCTGACTTCCTCCAATTGGTAGGTACCCCGCCGGACATGAGATTTGAAGATTTGGTTTTCATCCCTGGACCCTAGCAGGGACATTCATGGATGAGCACCAGTTGTTTCTTGCTTTAGCTTTTTCAAGCTTTCAAAGATCTGCGACCGAATCATGCCTAGATATAATATCATTCCCAGCAAATCAACACCCCCATCGACCGAATCATCTACTTGGTGGGAAGGTCCTGCAACGCAACTCGCTTGGACATCTGCGCCTTCTTCTGCGTCGACCCCCGTCTCACTCGCAAGAGCTGCGGGAGGGGCCTGGTTCTCAGCGTTTGGAGTGACACGTTCACCGAAGATCTTTGCCGAAAAAATGGTGAACCAGGTGAACCATGGTTCTAGTGGATTTGTTTCTATGGCTTTTCTTATTTAAGATGCTTTGTCAGGGGCCTCTTCCAAAAGATGAGTGCATTCCATTCACACTTGCAGTCTTAGACCTTTGAAAGCTTGCAAAGAAAGAACATTGTATTCCAATGTACTAGTATTCCAAGATATTCCAAGGTTCAGTCGAATGTGGATGTGTTTTCTTGGGGCTCACCCGAAGAATCCTTGAACCCATCACAAGGGCTTCTCCACCGAAACGCGGTCCAAACGAGTCCGAACCATAACCCGAACCATTTGAAGACGTTCCGGGGTCCGAACGGGAGTCTTGAGTCTTGGTCAGTCACTCTCAAACAGAGTGGGACCCACTTAGGGAGTCTTGGGACTCCAAAGGATGAATCCCCAAATCACTCAGCACTTCACATCGCATAGCCCAGTGGAGCGATGCCGGCCGGACGGCCCAGACGAGCATTGGAGCGTTCCGCTCGGCCAAAGGAAACGCATGCCGGGTGCCGTCTCCAAAGCGTGGGAGGCCATACCGTAGGGGTGGACATGGATCACATCTGCACTCATCTATGAGCCCTGGTTCATCAAAGTCGTTGCCCCTGGAAGACTTCTCCAAGAGCCTTGCATCGTTCTGCATCTGCTGTCAAAAGCTTTGCTTGCACCTTGCCTTCGCTCCACGCCCAGCCACGGGAATGGCAAGACAATCTTCAAACTTCACACCCCAAACGTGCCTGTACAAACTCACCTGAGCCCATCACCAACTGTTCTGAATTTTGCCGGTGCTGGAGCTTTTTTGATAGGCCCTGAGTGCAGCTCGTGCATGTGTGCACCACGACCGACGGCCGGGAGCTGACGACCGCGTTGGACGACCCGTCACTTGTGACGACTTGAGTGTGCTTTTCGATTAGCCACCCCCTTCAGTTCGACTGGGAAAATCCAATACAAACAAAATATATTGGTAGCTTCTTGTTACTAATGCCAGGAGCCCCGTTCGTAGCTTCTAGTAATGCCAGGAGCCAGGAGCCCCTAGTAGTTTCTTGTTGCTTATTAGCGATGCCAGGAGCCCCTGCAAGTTGGGAGGTTCCCCTATTCAAAATACAAACCCACTCTGAGAGATGCTGAAGCTAGTGACTAGAGATCGGTACCCGTGTCCGACACCACAAAGCGCATCGCGCCGCGGATCGGACGGTGAAGACACGTGACTGTCCAGGACACCAGTGGAGAAGCAGTTCAAGCATGGGGATAGACATGCTTCAGCATGGATAGAGAAGTGGCAGGTGATGTCGATCCATGATGTTGAGGTCAATAAATATGAACATTTCCCCAAAACATGGCCACGAATGTTCAGACTGGGCTCACTTTTCGTCAAACATGACGCACTACTGTACCTCTAGAAATCAAATAGACCTGCATGTAGCCGCTCTTTGGGTGGGGCACCACACAATACCACACACTGAAAAAACCTGCGTATCTTTTGAAACCTCACATATGTCTAGTCCGCCTCTTCAGCAAGCTGAAACTTCTGCAGGAGTTGGGCCTTCTGTAAAATCTCCTGGCCAGTGCAGTCCATCCGTTCGCACCCTTCTGCCCAAAACCCAATTCACCAGAAAAGAATCAAATTCGCAAACACCTCACGAAACGTCACCGATGCGGAAATCACAGGATGGGCCCCTTATAGTCACGTCACCATCACCCATCTCCAAGCTGCGCCATGGCCGTGACCTTCACCCGTTTCAACGTCTGGAAGCCGAGAAAAACCCTAGACGACCCCCGATTGAACAACCACGTCATATGTGGGTCGACTTCAGCCTATGTCAAAACAGGTTGAGCTGTGTTTCGTAGTAAAAAAACATCTTAATTACATAAAGTTATATTGATGGTTCTATTGGACAAGTCAGGCTACGCTACATCCACATTGATGTTAGCTTTCGGCCCCGGAGAGACCCGGGTCTCCTCTCGGAGTGCCTCCGACTCCTCCGCCTTAGAAGGAACGTATCGAAGTCGTAGTTGGGCGATTGTGGAGGATGAAGATGCATCAAGGTACCAGGGGACCCCTCAAAGGCATTCAAACCCAAACACTCCATGGGACTGGCATATTTACTTACATTGGGGTGGTTTTAGGGGTCAATGTAGGCATATATATGGCAGTCCCATGGAGTGTCTGGGAAAGGCATATTTGTTTGAGCAAAAGAACGAGTTTCTGATGGTTTGTGTGACACGTATGTGAAAACTATTGAAAACTGGTTTTGTTTTGCCGGAAGAGGTGTGCCAACCTGGAGCATCCCGGTGTGTCCCATGGTGTCGCCTTCGTGTAATTCGGGTATGTGGTCTACCGGTAACCTCTTGGATGGTCCTATAGTCATTGTTGGACCACGAACTGCGACTAGGACCATTACGGATTTGTAACAAAAAACCTCTCTTGGTTTGTATGTTCATCAGATTTCAAGATCATCCTTCGATCTACTCCAGCCCTTCGATCGACTCCAGCGGATGATGTGACGAAGAACGCTTAAGTTCTTTTCCATACCCAGACTACGCTTGTTTCTTGGAAAGGGGGTAATACCTGGGGTTCTGGATCTTTGAGCCACACCCATACCTCTATCCAGCACATCCAACAGAGCTAGGGCCTAGGGCAAATGACTTTTGCATGTCGATTCAAAGCAGGGTGCAATTGCCACTGAAGTTCCCGGTAGCTTCCCAGACTACGCCAGCTGTTTGGATGAATGAAATTCAATCGACCAGAGCCTACTGTACAAGCTATAGGAGCTTGGACAAACACCGATGTCAACGATGCTCTCGATCCGATGGGGTATGTGGATTCCAGCTCGTTACCTGAGAAAACCGAATCAAATGCAACAAGAAGGCAAAGGATCCTAGCTGTTGTTACCTTGAAACACATCAAACAGAGTACCCAAACAGTGGGAGTGGCAACATCCCAAACAGTTTTGGAGTCAAAGACCCACTTGATTGATACCCTCTTGAAACATTCAGGCATCGGTCAACATGAACCCTTGGAAGCCCCTGGAAGAATTGTCTCCCCCTCAGTCCTATACTCAATACAGGGTCCACTCAAAACATCTGAAGGTCAAAAGCACTGACTGATTCTATGGAATGAAGATGACCAGCGTCATGGAACAATCCTTCAGCTCAAAGAATGGTGCGGAATCCAGCAATTTCACACCATTCCTTCACTGCGGCCCGGGTGCTTGCACACCGAACCCGGGTGCCTGCGCCCGTCCGCACCCTTCTGTGCCTTCGCTCCAAGCAGCACTATTGCCTTCCACCACCAGTCCAGGCCCCCGCATCGCGGCGATGTGAGGGACGGCTCGGGGAGGAACAGAACATTCGATCTGCGGGGGAGATGCGACCAACAGACACCAACAGGTGTTCCCTTGTGGAAAGAACACCAACAGGTGAGATGTGTCCGGGCTTCCGGACCGCTGGATCGTGGATGGGGTGTGATTTTGATCAACAAAACACGGATGGTTCGGGCTCAGGAGCCCCGCCAAAGCTGGAATTGATCATCACCCAGTCTCTTTTCCGTTGACAAAGCCGCAGAACGGCAAGAGATGGCCCCCTGCTAACAGCAGCTCGGCTGGACCTATGACTGGGTCAGATTCATCAGGTCATGTACCCTCCCGCAAACTAACATGGAAGCTGAGAATGGACCGGTGGAAGACCATTTTCCTCTACAACCCAGTGGTTTTGGGGTTCATCTATGTCATCCCCTACATCCAATGGGTCGTGTGAGTCAGGCGGGGAGGTGGTGAGCGACTGCAGTGGTCGTTTGGTACAAAGAGAGGTTCTGTGTTTTTTTCTCCAAAAGCTTGTCATGGAGTGATTTCAGAGTACAAGTACATGGCACACGCCCCTCTGAGGTGAGCCAAGAGACAATGACATTCCTATCACCTCTCTCAGCCAATCACCTATCTCAGCCAATATCACCTCTCTCAGCCAATATCACCTCTCTCAGCCAATCTCTATCTAAAAAGTCAATGTCAATGTGATGTGTTCGATCTACTCTGAACTTGCTCTAAGCTTTTGGCAATGCGTTGCTGTCTCTGCGGTCACTTGAGAAGCGCTTCGAAAAGCGGAGCTGAAGCATGTTGCGACTTGATCAAAGTGCATCGACTTGTGACTGGCGGCGACTGGGGATGTGGGTTGGATGGCAAGTCCTTGCCTACCTTCTCGGTGCTGTGGTTTGACCATGCCCCAAGCTGCTCTGAATTCGGGCACACAAAGTTCATAGCAAACGTTCGATAAGCTGAAGAAAAGTGGTTCCCACCAACGCCCAAATAGACTCCACCGCGTCTAAGTCTGGGTGTCTATAGCGATGCCGGCGATTTCGAGGACTACAGAAGCGGTGGCACAGTTCCTGCGACTTTGAAGGCATGGCCGTGTCCAAGGGAGATGCTGACGCCGCATTTTACGCATCTCTTTACATAGTACATAGATGTTCACAACTAGGAACTCCAACACTCAACCAGCAACTTGACGGGCAAAGGCACCGTTTGAGTCATCTGTATACAGCGGAAACATTCTAAAAGCCATGACTTCATTGACCAAGCCTGTGGGTGATGAACAACTGCTGTTGAGATTGTGGCTGGATAAAGTGGGATAAAGTTGGTATCCTTAGATTCTCTACTTAGGCCAAGTGGGTCCTTCTGGCTGCCAGTCTACTAAGGACATCTCCATGTCACGTCCCACTGGTCCTTTGCCAGCTGTTGACAAACAAGTTCTCAAAAGCCTGGAAGTGCCACCCGGCGCCATACAGTCGCAGCGGGGGACTCATTTCTCAGCCACACATGCGTTCGGCTGCAGGTTCACGAGGCTCGTGTTGGATCCTAAGTGGAGGGGGAGGGTGGGAGAGGAGCTGCCCCAGAACTAACCCCCTTTTCAGCCCTTACAAATTCACTTCAAGGAGATGAGCCAAGTGAAGTCGGGTTCGTTCCCTCAAGCAAATGGGCAGATTAGCGGCAGACGGCTCCAGGACCGAAACTGAATCTCAGCTAACTGTAGAATCCAATCAAGTTGCTGATTAGTATATATAGAACCTAGATAAAACACATCATCTTAGCCTGCCTGCTGGCATTCTAATGACACTTGGAACCAAGCCAGGAAGCTGGACCAATGAGGCACTGTCTGTAGGGGGTTTGATGCCAGGCATACCAGACACCTATGTCCTATGTCGGTTGTTCACTAAATCGTATCCCCTTTATTCATCGACCAATAGTCAAAGGCAATCCATGGGCTGGGCATCCAACTGAGCGCGGTTGGGAATCTGCAGAATTCCATCAGTTGCCTTTTCAGACTTGGAATCTGCGGTCCAAAACCATCTGGGAAGCTTGAATGTATTCCACAACTGGTCCCACGGTTCTTACATTTGGTCTTTCCAAACCTTAAAGTTTTAGTGGTGTTTCCTCAGGTCGTTTCACCCTCTTCCGACTTCCAACACCTTGGAACTGGAGGAAGGTCAGGAGCGCTTGGGGCGCCCTTGGGGCACCCGACCCCACTGAAGGCCCCACCGGCCAAGAGATTGGAATGTATCTGCCGACGCTGCGACCGGAGGGCGCAAACCGATGGCTGCCTTCCTTCGATTTCTCCGTGGATCTTGCGATGGATCTCGAACTCTTTGGTCTGAAGGGGTGTGCTATAAGAGGAATCTCCTCCAGCACCTTCCAACAGGTCTCCGAAATGGAGGGTTGTTAGGCCCTAACCGAGTTTCAATTGGTGACCTGTGAAGTCGGTGCTGGCTGATATTCATGGCTTGATTTTACCTGGAAAAAAAGCACATCTTGGAGGTCGACTAGGTTTCTAGGATGGCCACAAAATCATGCGTAAGCAGCGGCGATGTGGATCCAACTCGTGACAAATCGTTGATGTCCAATGGCACTGTGCTCATGTCTCTTCTTCAATGCCTATCGGTACCCTCTAGGTGAGGTGCATCCCACTATAGCCCCCTGTGAGTCATCGCAGGTGGGCCCGTGGCGACTCGCACCATGCACCACGCATTCAGGGTCCACATGTTGGTGTCCTCCCACCATCGACTTCTGGAAGAAGGGAAGTAGACCAAGACCCATTGGTGTGAGGTCTCCTTATTAAATGACACAGCCATGTTAGAAATGACAAGTTGGACAAACAGCTCCTGGACGATTGGGAGTCTATATATATATATATATTGGAAGGAAGGTCCCTTACCAAAATGTTCGACACTGACATGTCCCAAAAGCCCCCCCAAACAGTCCCAAATGATTCGTTGAAGAAAACATCTCTCCACGTAATCCTAATTCAACAAGAAGAAAACTGTACTTATATGATATATATATATATACAGTACTGTATAATATGTATATATATACAAATATACCCGTTTGTGCATTTAAGATAGTTCCAAAGTTCCTGCAGGATGTCGCTGGGTCGCCCACTCCTTATTCCTGCTCAGCCCCAGAAGTGTAGCGGGGAAGCAGTGGCCGTTGCCGCTCCCACCATCCAGGCAGATCCCAAAGGGCGCAGGTTCTTTGCTGCAAAGTGGGTCTCAAACAATGTACAAGAAGGTCACAGTGAAGGCGTTCATTGAGCTGGAAAACCAAGCAGGGTGAACAGTTGTGATCTTTAGATAATTAATTAACTACATAAAGATAAATAAAGATCGTCAAAAGCCAGTACGTAGTTAAAAATGTGTGCGTTTCCAAGGGTGGGTGGGTTTTGAAGGGTGGGTGGCATAACTATACCATTCTCTTCAATTCCACACCTTCATTTTCATCCATCCATGTCACACGAATCTTTCTGATGGTCTTTGTCACGACCGGAACTGGCCGCCAAGCGCCAGCAGCTCCCGTAAGCTTGGCTGGCTTAATGTCCATCATGGGAGCCACTGATAGGGAGGGGATGGATGGAGCTAGTAGGGGGGTCAGAATGAATTACGAAACGCATGTCTGACATACACCTTTTGTATACATGCTGAATCATGCTGATATACATGTATTCTGTATATCTCTTTCAGAGAGGCATCCACCTTCCTGTGCCTTGGCCACCCCCCCCGCCTCGGCGCAGCGGAGATCCCCTCCGCACCCGCGGCGCGCACCGCCGCCCGCGCGCTGATGCGCATCTCGCGCCTGGTGCGGGTTCGGAGCTTGGAGGTATGATCGTCATCGCCGGCTTTTGTCACTTGTGCTCTGCTAAGTGATGGTAGCTTCTCTTTTTTGGGATGCAGTCATGACTGCATCATGCAAATCCAATGCCCTTTTGGCCAAAAGGATTGAAACTGCAAATTAAAGGTTACATCGTGTTCAAGCGCACCATGCTTAGGGTATGTATGGCAATGTATAGTATATTAGAGTATACTCCCCTGGGACTCGTGGTGCTAGTCTCCTCATGTTACACACTCAGGGGAGATCTAAGATAATACTTAATATGAAAGATGCCTGTATCAAACTTGGAGGAGAAAAATCCTAGAAGAAGGCCAACAATAAATGTTCCATAAACAGAATCAGATTAGATTTATCAGAATCTTCTAAGAAACACAAAAACGGTCCTTCTTGATCTGTTTTTGTTTCTTTTCGAATCGCACGCTATGCCACGATCCGTATCGGGAGATCCTCGCCACGCCTCTTCCGACGGCCGAGCCGGACTTTGCGGCGCGCGTCGTGCGGGAAGTGGCAGAACCTGGACGATGAACGTCCGATGAAACAGCAGGATGTCCAGGAAAGGATGAACAAAAGTCACATGTATATTTAGCACTATAGTTAGTATACATGAAGAAGTAACATAATCCTTTAACCATGGCTAGTTGGAGTTGTATTTTTCATGTTATCCTCACCACTATAGCCCATATCTGTTTTGACCAAACTCCTCTGATGCTCGATGTTCCAGCCATATGAACATCAACCCTGCTTGATCTGGCGGGTATCCTCATCACAGTCCGGGTCTTCTCACTCAACGGTGAACTCGGCCGAACTCGAGCATTGAGTTAAAATGGTTGTTGTTTCGCCGCAGTGAAGAAAAACACTTAACCCTTGGCCAATGTGATTTCAATGCTTTCCCCATGTTGATGTACCTCCTCTGAAACCGCAACCGGTCCAGAAAACCGTTGTAAGGGAACCGTTGTCGTGTCTCAGCCCCTGAGGCGAAACGTCGCTTCAAAGCGCAGTGACACGAGTGGACAGAGAGGGCTCATGTCCACTCATCCAAAAGCTTTTGAATTGTCATGTAGACTCTTGCTTAGGTAAAACACCGTCCTTTGAATCATAATTTTAGGTATATAAAATCATATAATTATCTTCAACATCTGGGGGATTTTCTTCAACAGTCGACATGACCAAACGGACACTGAAGAATCGCCGACATCAGTCCAAACGGATTCAGCACCTGTCTCAGCCCTCTCGGAATCGGCCGAGCGGCACACAGGCCACGCCCTCGGTACACGGCCGCCGTTCGCTGCCTGGGAGTCGCGGGGATGAGTGATTTCGGTGCAGCATGGGGGGGTCTATCATGAAACACGGGGAACGGTTCTTGAACAAGATCCGGATGAATGCTTCAAAAACATCCAATGTCCGAGATGGGAGCTGGAGACTGCCGAACCGAAAAAATGAGGGTGCCGACTTATATACGTTCAAGGTGACCTTGTGAGATCCAAGGATGGTCACTGGAAAGGCCTGTGAAAGGTCACTTAGACGTTCCAAAGAGGTCACTTTGAAGGCCCTGGAAAATCCGAAAATCCTCTCCTGGAATGACACTTTTGTAAGCTCCCCAGAGCACATGCTATCACAGGTCACTTTCAGAGATCCTAGAATGGGAGATTTAGTGTGCTTCCGGTGCTTCCTCTTAGCCACGTGAAAACCATTGGCAACTTCAATGGATTGGTTTGAAGCAACATCTACCGGAAACCGTGGTTTTCATACGTGTTCACCCTGCAAAACGGTGGCATTCCGCTAGATGTTCCTGTAAACCAATTCTGCAAAAATTGTGCGGAGTCTATTCTGTGCCCCCATGAGTCCCCCAGTCGTGGATGATCGCAAGTGGCTGTGGTGGGTTGAAATCCCACCAACTTCCCCAACAATACAGGAAGTGGAAAATGGATGAGAATGGTCCCCTCCAAAACATTCCAAAACTATGTCACACGATCGATGAAACTCAGTCCCAAACCTATGGTCTATAAAAGGTCTGTGGCCCAGTCTCACACACTTCTCCCACCCTTGGACCATACGATGCGTGTCCCTCCGCATCGCCTAGGAAGGCGCAGGGGCGGCACTCGCCAGATCCGTGCCTTGGACGTTAAGCCGAAGGTCGACCAGGGTGACCAGGGTGGATCTTGGGCGATCTATGCCTATCAGCCGAAGGCCGACAACGATCCTGACTGAAAGACCGGTGGCAGCCATGTTCAGAGCGACGTGAAAGCCTGGGGGGTCCGTCCGAATCGTACGGGGAACAGGGCGCTCGATCTACTCAGCTAGTTAGCATGCGCAGTAGACGTTGATTTCTGATGATTTCTTTACTTTGGAATCTTCTGGAGAACCTACTGGATGCCCACCAGCGGTGCCAAATGGTGCCAGCATGCTCTCGTGGGTTCGTGAGTGTTGGGAGTTTGGCTCTTTTGTGTCTGGTCGTGGGATTTTGTTCTATGTCTCCCGCGTGAGAAAACAGAAAAAACATCCAACATCCACAAGAGATTCACAGTTCTTGTTCCTCAGCATGGGTGCATCCTCCTTGCTGGACAGCCACGGCGGCTGCAGCGCATCGGTGGCTCACTCCGCCCTGACCCACCCCGCGTGCTTTGTCCGAACGAGGAGCAAAATGGAGCCGATCGAGGTCAGCTCGCCTGCCTGGGTCACGTTTTCAGGGTTGGATCGAGCGTTAGTGTAGAATCTTGATTGCATTAAACATATTTCAACCCACCCATTTCTTCAGTGTATTGTTAACATTATGTTTCAAACCCCGCCCAGACATGGATGGGCAACAAAAAACACATTTGTTTTTTTGGGGTGCTCAAATATAATAAACAGTCTACATGATTGGTTCTGTCAACAAACCCATTTCAATCCATATCAGCTCTAGAAGGGCCTCTCCGGCAAACTCGATAAACGAAACCTCTGTCACATAAGCTCGCATCAGCTAGCTGATAAGAGGCTACGGCTAAGCTTATATGGGCGTGGCCAGGTGAACATCGACATTCCAGGACTACAACCTGCAGGGTTCTGGGTCTAACATGTCTGAAGTGTTGATGAAGGAACGAGGCCGCGCCAAGGACCGACCAATCAACCCACATCAACACCAGTGGGTCGATCTTAACACACCAAATACTTGATGGATGCTGTCCTGGCACTGGATCGCTTGGGAGCAATGCCGGTTTACGAGTGTGCAAAATACAACATTCAGAATGCTCAACCTGGAAATAAACATCAGGGTCATTCTAAAGACGTTGACACCACTTTCGGCCCAGCGGTAGTTGGAGACGTTGACGCCACTTTTTATTTTTACAGGTGTTTGAGTCTTGAGGTTTTCCGGGTAAGCTTCAGGGACCTTTCCGATTGCCAATCAACCGGACACAAAACGATTCGTTGTAATCTATCTATATAATTATATATATGTTGGATCCTCTTTGGAGTATAGGCTGGGCATTCATTCAGAGATTGAGACCTTGTAGGACGCTGGAGTAGTATACATGGGATCTCTTGGTTGTTGCCCTGGCAAGTGCAAAGATCTTTGGGTCTCAGGGCCAGCGAGCCGGTTCGGACCAGCCGGTGGGTTTCGGCGGCGCGCAGCCAGAGCGTCAGTCCTTCGTTGACCCATTGGGTCATAAAACAAGGAATGAAAACTGACCATACGCTGAGCCGCTCCTTGATGATCCCTTGGCCACCAAATGCCCCTGAAAATGCCTCTCCTTCTTGCGGAAATCTGCATGAACCAAATCAAGGAGCACTTCTTGAGGAATCACAATCACATGGAACCACCTTGCTCCTCCGCCCCCAAACGTGTCTCCAATAACAACACACACACAAAAACAAACTAACAAAAATTGGCACCACCATCTCAGTGTCCCCAACACGCCCACCTCATCCAGGGGTACTTGCGCCAGCTCCTCTGCCTCCAGGCGAACAAGGAGTTTCATCCCACCCTGCCAGCTCAACCTGACAGGAAATTCAGTGTGTTCAACATGTTGTTATGTTAAAATTGGTTCATGGCAAAGGGGCGATGTGTTCTCCAATCAGAGCATGCCCCACATCCACAAAAAAACAAAATGGTCTACTTGGGGGGAACTTTAACTTTTCAGCACATACCTATTTGAGTACTTCTTCGCTACTACACCAACAACACATAAATACATCTATATATATATACATACGTGCTGTATGTGTATATACATATACACCCTGCAACATGAAGCCTTGTCTGAACCCAATGGAACCCACGCCCACAAATTGTTGGACGAAATTGTCCGGGATTCTTGTCAAGGCTCTCATTCTTTGATCGCAATCATCAAGATCGAATCATCACATTTACTGTAGCATCTGTAGCTTAAGTTTTCACCAGCATGCATACAGTGTACACATTTGGGTGATGCTTCTTTTTTTGGCGTAGGCGTAGTTGGACATACACATTGGAACCGCCAGGCCTTCGGACATCTTGCATGCACACGAAAATGTTCCCCACAAACTGAATAAACTACAGTATAAGACTAGGTCGGAACGGGAACTGTGATATAAGCATTTGCCGTTTGCCATTTGGGCCATCGGTTCCCGCGGCTTTGCGACAGAAACCCGCAAAAAAGTGGCCTCCAACTCGATGGGTTCCTGCAACACAAAACAAGTTGGCGCGAGAAACAAGCTGAACAGTTCCTTAAAAACTATAATTGAGATTGTACTATGATTGTACTGGTCTATGATCTCAAAACAATAAACAGTAAAGATGGTAATCATAGTACAATCTCAAAACAATAAAGTACCTTTGATCAGGTTAAGTTCCTTTTCTGTTTTGAGATTGTACTATGATTGAGTCCACCTTAACCTGAGCGACCCAATGTTTTGGAGGAGCAACCACCTAAAATAAGGGTCAAATGGGTTCAAGTTGCTCAATTTAGAAATAGTGGTGGGAGTGAAATGGTCATTGTGATGGTGACTATATCCATGTCCTGTTCTACTTCCACATGGTAGGTGTCCGCTTTCTATCGCCTTCTGAGTTTCAACGTTCTTATCTTAGCCTCTCTCGGTTTACTTGCCGGTTGTTGATGAAAGGCTATGACTATGCAGGAGCACCTGACCCAACGTAGAATTGAAAACGCCGTCATCGAAGACCAGTTCCCCTAAACGAAACACGTTAGGCACGCGCGGTGGCCAGGGCCGAGCCGCACTGCGGGCAATGCAGTGGACGTGTGACCGTGTGACGTCTTTAAACATGACCGTTGACTTGATGAAAAATTCTCCACATGGAGATGGACACCCATTGTGGAACCGGGGGATTTGATATCATCAACTGTCCACACTAAGCAGTCAGCCTTCCTCAATCCACATGACCCCAGCACCGCTGTGACTTGGTAAACTGAATGCAGGAACCAAACCATCCAAAAGCAGCGCTTGGCTTACAGGATCTTATAAGTTCATGCGGTCCAACTGGTGTTTACGATGCAGCAGCTCGGCCGAATGCCTCGTGAACAGCATTCGGAGAAGACTGAAGAAACTTGGAGACGATTACTAGGGTCCTTGGTCGTCACCATTTACTTTTAAGATGTGTTCAGCATACATCCCTTCAAACCAAAATTTACTCTACTTGGAATCTACTCTGACATTGTATCTGACATTCTTTCTGGAATGTATCTTGAAATTCTATCTGGAATGGTGTGTTCGGGTCGTGTGCGCAGACCTAGGAGAGGAGAGGAGTTGTACCTTTCATAAAATCTAGAGACCCTCACCTGGCAGGTGGGGAAAAACAACTTCATATTGCTCTATATTGCTCTCCTCTCCCTTCATGGAGAATAGATCTGCCCTAGTTATTTTCATGTATCCCTTCATCTTCTCCTCTTCTGCCACCGACTCCATCACCGACTCAGAGCCCGTCACGGAGCCCGGCTCCGAGGCGGAGCTGAAGACGGTGCCGGGAGGGGCACCTGGTGGTGGCAGGCGCCAAACCGAGGCGTATTTGTTTGGAGGATATAGGACGTATATGGACTTGTGATCGATGATCAACATCTACATCTGCCGATCATCTGCCTTGATATGAGTCATCCATTTGATGTTGAGTTCATAACTTCGCGGGTTTCGCATAGGCTGGTTTATGGGCTTTTGGATCCTCCCAGAGGTAGCCCAAAGGGATCGAACAAATGGCAAGGACGCCTTGGATCAACGAACTGAGCTGGCCCCATTTGAAGCTTCAAATCCCGCTAGACCAGCCGATAGCTATCTGGAAAGCGGAAATAGTCCTCTAAGAAATTGATCTTGACTCATATACATGAAGTTCAATCAATCCGCCGTGGCTCATGCCTTTTACCCGAAGTTCCTGCTTGATTCATGTTGCCCAGTCCCACCTGCTCCTGGCACCTCTGATCCCCTCCGTGCCTGAAATGTCCGTCGTAGGGGTCTTGGGCAAAGGCTGCACTTTGAACATCAGGGAATGCACCTGCTGTCCGTGGCCGAACCAGCAGAACCTCGATAAGGGACAGTCTCTTTGATTGGGGGGCCAAATCACTTTGATAGAAGTCCCGATACAGTGCTTCCCAAGAGCCCTGAAAAAGGTCCAAGATCATCGCATCATGGACAATTGATGAATTGTTGCACATTCTTATTCAGGTTCAAAATCATAAAATTAAACAGGATAAACATTGGATACACCAAGCAAGCCTTTCGGTTTCCCAGGTGAGCTTGCCCCATGCGGGCTTTGGTCACCCGACTGTGGCATGGTCGATCCTTTACGGCTGCGAACGGCAGCGTTCACCACGTGGCTGCATCTGTATACCACTGGTCCGGCCAGGAATTTGCGCTGCTCCCACAGTCACCTGTGCATTCAGGCCTTGGCGTCACTCACACCTTGCAAGGGATCTCTGCGGAGCCACCTTCCTGTCACCTTCCCAACGAAGCGCAGCTGCTTTGGCGCGCGGCGCGCGGGCGCCTGCCGGGCATAGCGCTTCTGAGGACCCTCAAGATCCTCCAAGGACCAACACCTGCGAGCACCTCGGCGGAAGATTTTCCTCTACAAGTGAGGCCTGTGCAGCTTCCATGATTGTTTGAGGGAGGGTAAGGATGTCTAACAGAACCCACTGGGTTTTAGTCTGCAACACGAGGTTGACCTTTGCTTGAGTGGTCTTTCGAGGCTAGGGCTGTGTCTTCAAATGATCTGAGGCGATCTTCTATTAAAGTCTCGACGACGATCTGGAGGCTCATCCTGCGGTCGTTTGGGGATACGCACCCACACATGTCATCGTGCCTAAATTGACCATGTGATCAGATCACATACATATAATAAACATATACTGACATGTGTATATGTATGCATGCGTATTCATGTGTATATATATGTGCAGTATATCAATCACATACACAAAAACCGCATTGCTAAAGGAAATGTAAAATAACTTTAAATAATATATATATATAACATACAAAAAACACATTGTTATATATTGTGAATATCCATTCTGTAGGGATCCAAGTAACTTCTCAGAAGGTACTTGGACCCTCCAAACCTACATAATTGTGTCTCCAATCACCTTCTCAGAAGGTATATATGTGGATCCATAGGGATTGGAATAGACAAATGGGGTTGTTCCATGGTTCCGGATCGAATCCTCTTTGTGTGCTAAACAAGCAACTTGATAGACTCCCTGGAATCATCATGGCAGTGGAGTTCACCACCTGTTTGTAGAGGATTTCATGGTCTTCAATGCCTTCCAAGGGCTATGCCATCCACTTTTATGATGATTGCAGGGAGTGTACATTGAGATATCACGGCCCACAGACCCATTGGGTTTCAACTCGGTGGAATCCTGTTTTCAATCGTTGATGGAGTGCTTGGCTTGGCGAGAGCAACATCTTCCGTTGGTTGGGGAATGCTTCAGGCAATTCGGAGCTGGCCTCCTGTCTCGCGCTCTTTCTAAAGGTTATCCAGTTATCCACTGTTTCATTCACCAGCTGCCAAACAAACAATGCGTTGTCCCACCATTTTGTCATGAATCCTCCAGCAAACCCGGTGGGAATTGGTTTCCTCTACAACCTAGGCATGGGCTTCAACCCATATTGACAACATCCTGTACCACCAGCAAGCCCCCCAAAAATGGAAACGCGACAAAAGCACAAACAAACTTCATGTAGCTCCCATACTGAAACTCCTAGTGAGGAAACAACTAATCCCCATGGACATGGAGTGAGCTTGACCTTTGCATTGCCAAAACAACAGGAACATAGAAAATCACCCAAGCTAAATCTGATAGCTGATGAGTCTGGGTGCGACTAAGGTTGGCAGAATATTGAGACCCTGACCCTGCAACCATTAATTTTAGTAGATGCCGTCCTTTCCTGGGGGTCCTGAGGGTTCCTCTTTCAAGACCCATATCAACGCGGCATTCCTGGAATGCTTCCTCCGATCGAAACCCATCGCGGGCCTGGGTGCAGGCCATCAGAACATGGAGGAAGGGAGAGGAAAGTGTTCCTCACATACCTCGTTGGGTTTCCAGGTTGGAAGTTTGTCTGCAAAATGCCGGGAAGAGCCATGAAGACACAGGGAGACAAAGCAGCCTAGCATTCAGAAGACCCATGGAAAGAAAAGGGGGACAAAGGAAAACAAAGCAAACAAAGCATCCGGAAGAGCCATGGAAAAGCAGATTCTGATGGGGCCGCGCGCCCCCGGCCCCTCGCCTTGCAGATCAACATAACGCCGCTCCCGCTATTAGACCCTAGTCGAGCCCGGGCAGCCGGTTGACCCGGACGACCAAACACGAGGAGCTCGTGCTATATATACATATACGCGTAATATACGCGCTGTTCAGCATGCAAGGGCCAACGCCCTCCAGGATTCCCCCTATTTCCACTGCAAAGCTTTCCCTAGGGATCCAAGTACCTTCTGAGAAGGTGTTTGGGCTGGGTTTGGAGGGTTCAAATACCTTCTGAGGAGGTACTTGGATCCCTAGGGTTTCAGAGCAACATGCTTTGATGACGAAAACCGCACCCGGATCGTCCACGTTCAGGCGAGGAGCTACGCGATGATATAGCCGGATGCCGGAATGGGAAGCTTGCAAGGTGGAGACACAGGAAGAGAAAAGGAGACAAAACACCAGCAAATAGTCTTGGCCCAGGATCGTTTCTATGCAAGAATTGAGAACCCCTCGCCTCGCAGCAAAGCTGTTTTTGGAAATGATAGACCTGTTCGCCTGGGTGTTCATGCAGTGAGCTTCGCGCCAAAGATGGTACCAGAACCAATCAATGCATCCGATTCCTGTCTCTTCGAACTTTTGCAGGACTTTGCACATCTTTGACCCACACCCGATCACATGCGCCACCAACAAATGAGAGTTTTCTCGTTGTAGGGGCCGTTGTGCCTGGTGAGACTAAATGATTTAAATGAACACACACATATAAAGCAAAAGACGAGCTACAGGCTGGTACGGGCGTCTGTAAACCCCGGGCCCCTACATCCGCCATCGCCCCACATGGCGCACGGGATGAAGACCTCCCCGCCGGCATCGGTCGGTGCGTAGGTCGCACCCTGCGGGCCGAGGTGCAAGAAAGCAAGTATGGATACCCTGGGAGTCCAAGACTAAGACCACTTTCTTAACGGTCTGACTTGGTGATCCGAGTTCAGGAACTTCCACTTGGGTGATGCCGAAAATAGTCTTTGGACTTCTAGGGGATGACTTTGATGTACACATTTCTAAGATTAAATATTCCCGAGGATGCAAAGTTAAAAAAGAAACACACACTAAGAAAGAAACAATTTCTGAACTTAGGCTTGGGATTCATGTCTCATTCATTACTCAAAAACATTAAAAAAAAAAACAAGTCTCTCTCCCTGTGGCTCAAACCGCATCGGGAGTTATCCCTAAGGATCCAATCGTACCTTCTCAGAAGAATGGACCCTCCAAACCAACATAACAGTGTCTCCAATCACCCAGAGGGTATGTGGATCCCTATAGGGTATAAAGGTGCACACCTGGCGTGAAAACAACATCACCGTATCGCCAGGATATGCCAGGTGCGGTGCGAAGGACTGAAAGACGACTGGCACGATCTAAAATGCATGTTGACTGTCGTCTGCGAGGGTGGATGACGAGAACAAGAAACATCCAGCAAGCACTGGCAAAAACAACCACAGCACCAGTAGCAACAACCATGACAAGAGCAGGGCCAATCTTCGGCAGCCTTCTCATCACCATGCTTCATTTGTTGCTGCCAACAAACACTTGAATTGGCCCCAATCTCAGTCCCATTGGATTCTTCGCTTCTGTGGGCGCTGTCCTGATGTAGACCCACTATTCTGTCATGGTCCGGAATGAAAACACGTCCTCAGGTCACGACTGGGTGCTGTAACAGAAAGGTCATGAGTCGCATCGAGATATGGCTCAGCCATGGCTCCAAGTAGAAAAGGGTACCATTTTAGTGCTGGTGTCCAGGGAGATGAAAAGGAGTCTACACTCCCTGACATCAATCATGCGAACAAACGTGGATGGCATGAAGGAAGAGTTCGGATGAAATCCGAATACCACACAGCTGGTGTGTGGTATAACACCAGCTATTCCACTTCCATGCTTCTTTCAGGGAGACCTGCCAATTCCTGGGCCGAACATGCTTTGGAGATGCTGGGAGCTGCCTGCCTCCGCCGCCATGAAAACCGCCGCCATGCATCATGCGTCTGGTCTGCGGTGGTTCATGCTTCGGTCTTTGAGTTTCGTGGAGTTTTTGAGATTTCAACATGCGAGAAAACGAAGGGGAATATACTGTAATGTCAATGGAATTCATAGATGAATTGATTGATCGTAAGATAATATCTGAAAACAATGACGTTCAACTGAATTCTGAGGAAACCTCTAAACCGCAAACATATCTCCAATCAAGTCTCCCAACTATAGGACCACCCCCCCAAAAAAGTATTCATCTATATTCGTCTACTTGAAACGGGCACTGGTATTCCAAACCACCGCATCTTCGTACGCCACATGTTCGGACGCCAAACCCTCGATTCAGCCAGGCAGCCCTGAGCCCCGTGGTGGAACCTGCTTAGAGCCCAGTGGATCCCAGCTAGCCACGCGTCGTTTTCGGAATCAGTATAGTTCAGGAAACTAGAGGCCCCCTGGTAGTTCCGGAAACCAGGGCTTAAGTCGAAGCACTGGTGACCTATATTTATGTGATAGATACCTGGTAACTGGATCCATACTGTGGGGGATGACTTTCTCCAGTGTGACTTTCTCCAAGCTTCCGTGATCGCTAAATGTCCAGCTCGGAGCCAGGATTGGGCAGGCGGCACGCGGGCATTGGAGTCCACTGGTCCCAGCCCAAGTGCCATGAGTTATCAATCTGTTTGATTTTGGTCATTGACAAGCTTTGGTGTCCTGATGCTTGCGAAATCACCGCGGATCCCGGATTCTGCATCCTGGATTTTAGATGATGTCAAGTTGATCGTTGTCCCATATCATCCAATAATCCAATATTCACACCAGCCATGCAAAGCAATCCACACCGCACCTGTTACCCCCCCCAAAACAATGATCTCTTTTGGTTGTTTGGTCGGTTCCGCGATTTCACGCGTCCAATGAACCACTGACCGCTTCCGCCAGTCCTTGCTGTGCCCATGAAACGAACCCCAAATCTATGATGCATAGTACAAAAATGTTCATGAATACATATTAATGATAGCCTTTTTGCAAAATGACAACAAACAAAGAGGCCCACGCACTCGACATTCCGGAATGTCCACATCCAGACTGCGTTTCCACGGGTGTCCAAAAGCAGTTCTTCCATGTTCTTCCTAATCCCCAAGTGATGGCCGGGCCGCAGACTTCAGCAGACTGAAACCCATTTCGCTCGTATCGATTGGGTCTATCCGTTCTTACCTGTAACAGTATGATGATGGTTGGGAAAGGCCTTGTTCAAAAGTGATGATAATTGTTTACTGACTGTTACAGGTAATAGGACAGACCCTAGGTATTGATATTGATTTGGTCTCCCATCTCACCAAAATTCAGCTTAGTGCGAATTGCTGCTGCTCTAAACAGCTCTGTTCCTGCCATCAGCTTGATTTGTGTAATATTTCTTTTGGTGCCGGACGAGAATTCGGGTCATGCTCGTCACACAGACTATCACAGACTCATTCTCGTTGGACCTATCACAGGTCCTGACCCAGATCGCACTATCACAGAGCTGGTTTTGTATGACCAGCTCCAGTGCGATCTAAGGCCTTTGACCGGTAGGGTAGAGTAATGAAATCTATTGCACCCAGGTCACCCAGACTCACCGGGTACACCTCACATCTCCCGATCCCTCGCAGCCGCTCGTGTGGAAAAATCTCGTCCCTCTGAGGAGTTGGGGACTCTGGGAACCTTCCATCAACCGGGATGCCCGAAAACATTGCTCTCGGATGATTTGGGAGAAGTCGTACTGACTGATGTGGTGGGGGTAGTGGTAGTAGTATGTAGTAGTGATGTTTGACCAATTCTCTGGTGGCGTCTACGGAGAGTGAAGTACTTCGGCCCCGCATGAAAACCGGATCCTTGACCTGTCCTGGAGCGGCTCTGGCACATCCTCCCAACTAGGCCTAGAACACATGCTAATGCAGTGGAAAGCTATACATCTGCATGATGTCACATCCCAATTTCCACCCTACGTACCATTAAGGGCTGGAACCAGGCGGGAGATCACACCAAGCAGTCCGTGTAATGTGGTTCTAGTGCGTCGTGCGACTCTTTAACACCGCCTGCGCGGCGCGTTGTACGGCGTTCCTCCTGCACTCCCACGTTGTACGGCGGTAAAACTCTTTACACCAAGCCGTCTGTTCACCCGACAGTGAAACTGATGATCCCGAATGAAACTCTTGCAGGGCTCGTGTGTGCTGTTTCGTCAACATAGAATGTTTGAAGGACAGAAAACACATTGGCATATCTCGACTGACCTTTGAATTACCAAATCCTATTATCTGATTGAAATGGACAAATTGGGAGCCAATACTTTTGGGATGCATATCTCAATATTTCTGCAAAACCACCTTTGGAACAATATCGTGATACGAGTGCTTGAGGGTGGAACCTTGGCTGTGGGTCATGCCACCAGGAGACCGACCGGTTGAAGCTGAAAGGTCCACCAGTGTGGCCAAGTGTTCCGGGTCAACACATCCCCATATACTCATATGACATCATGTGATGAGGCGAGATGAGCGGAAGAGTTGGTACCCTCCAACAATGAGTGGATCAAACGCAGCCTTTCTCCGATGAAATGAACAGTTTCTTTCGTTGCAAAGCACCTGCGTTAAGCCACATAAAGGTGCCGAAGAACACTGGATTTACCAAGAAAATACTTGCAAGGTATTTGCATTGTTCGTCGTGTTCATGCTAAAAAATTGGCCTCCCATCTACAGGTATGTACTGTAGTAGGATGACTTCAGCTACAACAATCAAATCAATAATTTCTTCAAAGCCACAACGTTGCTCAAGCACGCTCAAGCCTGCGGAAAATCATCGTCGTTAACCCCATAAATGAAGAAAGTAATTCTTCAAAATTGATAAAATTCAGTTGGTATTGTGTGAAATGGGTCTTAGCAGTGGGCATTTCCTGGCAATCATCAATCAAAAAATGTTCACTTGTACCAGACTCCAGTTACTTTCGTGTTGCTTTTTCCCACTTGACTCCACTCTGTGGTGCCACCACAAGGATGTTCTGCCATCTCAAGCTTTGACAGAACTCTCCGCCTCCTGCGATGATCAGGTTCCGAACAGGTCAAGGTGAAAAGGTGAGTGACGACGGAGGCGATTCTCTTCGCATGTAGCTTCAAAAGATAGATAGTCCAGAGGAGAATGACTACCCCATCGTTCATACCAGCATTAAAAGAATGCCGGTTGCCACAACCCGTATTGTTTTGCTTGTTTCAACATGGAACCCTCTCACGCACAATCACGCTCTTTCTTTACCCATCGCGATCGGCATTGTCACTTGATTGTGCTTTAGAATTGAGCCTTAGATTCCCAAGATCAAACCAAGTTTGCACTACAAGACATGCAGCACAAAGCCCATACATATGTAGCATCAAGTGGCTTTGAGATCCGTATTCCCATCGATCGAATCCGAAGCTTCAAGCAGCGTAGGAGCCACATGTGTCTTGTTTTCGGCTTTGCGAATGTAGCGATGCCTAAGATGATCAACTCAAACACCTCTTAAGCGTTGTGCGCGACCCATCTACAGCGTAAATAAAGATCCATGCAGCCACATGACTCTTGCTCCATTTCATTGAACCCTCATCGGCATATGTATGCCAGAAACGAGGATTCTCCAAGTGCTTGCGTACATGATGGATCAGGTGCCCAAAAGCCTCATGCAAAGCCATGACCACTATGTACACATGGTGTGATCTCATGCACGCAAATGCAACCAAGGGACATGCACTTTAGGAGTGACTAGCCATTCTTTTCTTCCATCCCTGGTGCATTGGAGGGATCAATCAAGAACATCTTTCATGGAAGAAGCTATATAGGTAGGTACACATCTAGGTACTTTCAAAGGAGAAGCCTGCCTTACTGCCATATCGTTGAGCGCAAGATAGGCATTGACATATTCACGACCTTCTCGGAACATTTGGTTTGCCGTCGAAGGGGTCCTCAGAAAACAGAAGCGAACCAAACAGTATCGATCTATAGATTATCACTTCCCAGCTGTAGACAATAATCATAGATGATCAAACCTAGGCACATGAAACGTTTGGACCTTTCCATAAAGCCCATGAACCTGGCCATGCTTCTCCTTGGGCAAGGACCGCACACAAGCTAGTGTCTTGCAAGGGAGAAGGGCAGGATTGATTAAGGGAAAATTATGTCAAAGGGGCTGGGCATGGAATGTCAGCATCAAACGATGACTTCGAAGCTCTGGATGGTTCTTCCAGCAATCCTCCAAACACCAACTCAGCCACTCCAATACCACGCGGCCATTGTAGGCCTTGTGGGTCCAGCAGATTTCGTTGTCCTTTTTTTTCACCTCAGGCTGCATGAAGACAAACCCACTAGAACATGGGAACGAACTAGAACTAGCTAGCCCACATGTTTCCTGCAATCCAGCTACCATTTTTTCTTTGAACTTTGGTTGAGAACATCGAATCTTTGAAGTTTTTAAGTACTCCTTGAAGTGGATCCAGGCATTGTCCAGGCAATCTTTGAATGAATCATCGTTTCCAAAATACTTGAGGTCCTCGATCAATAGAATCCTTGGCTAGCTCAATGCAGGAGTGGGTGGAGGCCAAATTCAATCAAATTCAGCAGAACGCACGGAAACCCAGTTGGAGAAGTTAGTGGTTTTGGGGGCTGGAGGCTGGGCACACCACCCAATCAAGGCGTTTGACCTGAATAGCAGCCCTAAATTCAGAATGTGCATTGAGCACCATCTTATCGCAGATGGATGGAATCCTGGAGCCGTCACCAAAGGATCTGGGACAGATCCACGGGTATCACCCCTGCAAAGGTTTTGGACACTTGTTTGATGCCAATTAGTCTATTATAACCACTAGTGGAAAAAATGCTGTGGCAGCTTGGTAGCAAAGTCCCCTGTCAGGCTGCCTGAGTGCCATGAACTCAGCCAAAGTGAATGGACTGTCGGCCCACAACGAATTCTCTTCCATATTCCAATAAGCATTGTTCCAATCGTCCGTCCTTTCTGCTTGGCACATCCAACAAACAGATTTGGATTGCCAAGAGCACCCAACAAAATGCCACAGGTCACGATGCCACTCCCAATCTCCGCGATACTCTGCGCAAATGAACTGTAGCTTGCGTTTCTGGATGATTTGCTGACCTTCTCTACCAACCCAGTTTGATGGTAGAGGGCCCTGAAAGGGACCAGTTTGTGGAATTTCTCCTCTGAAGAGAGCCCAAAGGCTCCAAACCACATGCTTTAGGACTTGATCCATTGTCCAGTGATTGTAAAGCTTATCAGCCATGATTGAAAACAACATCCAGCGACTTGATCTGGTTGAACGTGGCCTGTAAAGTGGGAGGTTCAGCCACAACCCCAGCAGCTTCTCCTGTTGATGCACAGTAGCCAGCCTTGCCCCATCCCCGTACAGCCCCAGGGGGATACATGAAGTATCCCCTGGGCTGTGCACAGCAAACGGCTGTCCAGTGCTTTGTGCATGGACCCAATATCTGGTGACAGAATCCTGGGACATATGGACCCCCAAGTCGTTGATCAAATAGCTGATCAAATCATGAGGATAGATAAACGGGTACTTCTGCATCTCATAACCAGCGGGAAGCTTCTCATTCTTGATGGGAATCGAAATTTCATGAATAGCCTTGGAATTTATATGTCATGTTTGTTGATCTATAAGCATAAGTACCTGACTCCCCACCAGTTTAAAGTGACAGCCAAAAGGGGGGGTGTTCCACGAAACAAGGAAAATGCTTTGAATAGCTGGGGAACAATCGGCACATTCATATGTTTCCAAAAGTTGCGAACAGCATTTGTTTTTGATTTGCTTCCAAGAGAAAAGCTGTCCGGATGACAACCATGCTCCCCCGATTCCTTGGTTCAATGAAGGCCAAAATCCTGTTGCAACCCTGAGATTCCAGAGTGACGTGTCTACCGACTGCCAAGGTGCATCTACATGGGATTGAATCGATTTCATTGCCCGGGACACTGAGAGAACCTGAGCGGTGGCAGGGAAGGGGCCGCAATCGATCGATCGATATACCCACCACCATGCCAAGAGACGCCAGCGGCCACATCATCCACCGCATTGTTGACAACATGAGAGCCAGTAGAAGATGTCCCCCTAAAGGAATGTCCTTCCAAGTCAGGCTCATCACAGGTGCATGCATGCATGCATGAATGCGCATTCAGTTCGAGTTCACGAATATGCTCCACCTGTTTCTTCTCAACTCGCTCAAGTGTTAAGGGTGCGCCTACCAACAACACACCTTGCAAGGATTTCAAGCTGTGGGCTTTGCCCTTTCGTGGCACCTAGCTGGTGTGCAGACCCCTTTTCAGTGTTCGCAGGATAGGGCAATGGCCAACCCCTTAAACATCATCCATGTATGTGCAGTCGATTACACCATTATAAAACATTTGTGCCATGCCCTGCCCTCTCACTGGACACACCATGCCCCGAGACTATGGCAAAGTGCCACACAGATCGATAGTCAGCAACCATCTATTTCAGGTTGCTCTTTTTGCAGAAATCATTGAACTTGTCAACGACATCATCGGCAATGGAAACAGCTTTTGGGATATGGCTCACCTACAGCAATTGAATCTCAAAAACATAAGTGTAGGCATTCGTACATGCATGTACACATGATGTGCTGCACATAGAGGTTGAAAGATGACAATTCCCAGGCCCAGCCTCATTCTTGTCAACCAGATCTTGCACGCGTGCCCGATCAGATTTCAATTTCTTCAAACTAGATTCCAAATCAGCACCAATAGCCGATTTCACGGATTCCGACCTGAGCATATATCTATGAACTTTTTCCACATGCACGCACACTTATAACTTAACGGGTGAATGATTGCACCAAACCAACTTTTCCTCAGCCAGCGCATTGAGCACAGTTGCATGGACTGCAACTTCTCCCTAAAGCTCACAGCTTTATTGATCGCTCCATTGATCTTTGACAAGGCCTGACAGAATAAACGCAATAAAATATAATTATAGACAGTTCAAACACATGGCAATTAATTGAACTATGCCTGCTTTCCCTTTGCCAATTCCTTTCGCTCTTCCTCCTTCTGTCTCTTCTCTGCTTCCTTTTTGGCCTTGTCGGCCTCCTTCTTTTCTCGGGCTGCTGCTTGCTTTGGGGTTTCCTTGATATCTTTATCTTTATCTTTCTTGGTTTTCTTGGCCTTCTTTTTCTTTTTCTTGTGCCGGTCCTGTCCAGGTTCAAAAAGCAATATGTGGTTGCGCTGTAGTGCAAGTCATTTGTTTCCTCACAGCCAAGCCTCCGTGGATTCTGAGCTGACAGATTCCGAGGAACTTGATGAGGATGATTCAGATGAATAGGAGTCTGAAGAAGATGAAGTCGATCGCTTCTTGCCCTTCTTGCCTTTCTTTCCCTTCTTCTTTTTAGACTTCTTGGACTTCTTGCTGTGGTGCTTGTTTTTCGATTTCTTGGATTTCTTTTGGTTTCTGCTCTCTGACTCGTCACGGTCGACCTCCTTGAAGAACTGGCTCACAACCGTATCCTCCTCCGTTTCCTCCACTGTGCTGTCCCAGCACAAGTATGCTCTCATTTCCTGAGCGGTGATCCATGATCATCATGCTAGTCGACATGACACAATGTCACGATCATCATGGAGTTTAAATATCGAACTGAAACAAAGTCAAGAAACAGGATCATCAGGGTTGTCTGGGTTGTCAAGTACTTGCGTTCGCCTGAGTTCGGGGTCTTCCATCTTCCGCCTAATTATATCTTCGGCTTGCTCCGCGTTGTATTTCTGGGCCAGCTCCTTTCGGGTGAAGTATAAGCCCGTCTGCCACGAGTTCTTTTGGATGAAGTCTTCTTCAATTCCATCACAAATTCAGAGGTCTTCCAATCACCATTGCACTCGAGATAGGCTTCATGCAACATTGCCAGCTGCTCTTTGTCTAAGTTTGGGCGAGGCAAGTTTCAAGTATGGCACTATTCTAGCGCGTATTACGAGACACACTCAATATACTCGCTCTGAGTGCTTGACTATGCTTGGCAACACGCCCGGCTTTGCGAAGCTCTGGTGGGCTTGACTTTTCTTAGCGCGTTCGTTCAATCGATGCAAGTTCCAAAAAAGTGTTTGCTTATATGCTGATCGATCAAGTAATTAAGGTGTTGACTCTTCAATGACCTTGAGAATCTCATGTACCGAGCATGCTGATCACGCTTTCGACGAAGTTGCTCTTCCAACTCAAGATCTGAATCCTCACAATCGCTTTCCTCATGTGTAGGTTCAGCCGGCTTTGACTTTCCTTTCCCTGCGGTTGGCTTCATGTCACGGGTTTCTGCCCTAGACAAACACTCTTTGATTGCTTTGCCGGTCGCTGCAGGGGATTTTGGCTCTTCTTTTGTCTTTGTTTTCTTGTCATCTTTCTCGTCCGTGGTCGCAGCATCCCGATCTCTTTTCCTTTTCTTTGATGCCTTGTCAGCTTCTCGGCTATGCCCAGAGGCCTGTGACTTCCCAGGCTTTCCCTTTGCCTTTGCTGCAGCCTTTGCCTTTGGGTGCACCTTCAATGCCTTCTTCACCTTGGCTTTTTCTGCTACAGTCTTTTTCTTTGGGCGGGCTTTTGTTTTGGCAGCTGTGCACTTGGGGGCAGGAACTTCAGCAGACTTTGGAGTAGTCGAAGCTCTCGAAGGAGTAGTCGAAGGTACATCAACAGCCGACTTAGATCTCATTCTTCTGATCTTGTCAGCTGGAGTCTTTGGCGACTTCAATGGGGTTGCTTGTTTCTCAACCATTTGTCTGACCTCTTGCATGCTTGCTTGTATCTCCTCCTCTGTGGCCGGGATGGTTAGTTGAGAGTCTCCTTCAAACAGCCGAATCGATTAAACATATTAAACAAATGCATGCATGCAGTTTTCCAGCAAATTGATCGGGAAAGCCATGGGTCCTTGATTCAGCTGTGGTGAGGCAACCTTTTCTTTGGATCTGACAGATAGTCATGAAACACAATGTACCACAATCATGAATCAACAAATAAGCATACAGCAGTGCCCATCGCCTAGTGCGCTTTGTCGAGTGAGGAGTATCGACATCCGTCACACTGACCGTACTGCCCTTCCTGGATAGCCGCTTCGCAGCATCCTGCAAAGCCTTGTTCACAAACTCGTCCATGGTCGACAAGTGCAGTACGCGCCAAAATGGCGCTGTAATTGAGACGAATGGCACACAGAGTCGAAATCATCAAAACTTGTGTTTTTTGTGGTTTTTTCGAGTGTTTCAGGCTCACGCGTTTAAATGCCGGTTCACGGTAAATTATACTGGTTCACGAAATTTCACGCTGATTTCACGCACCGTTCACGCTACTTTTTGCTCAAATGTATGTAAATGTGAATTGCCACCTCCCTGTATGGGTACTAGCTATTTCCCACACGTGAGGTTCCGAATTTCTGCATTCCCTTCTCTATAAATGCTGAGCTAGATGAACAATTGGTGTTTGCGGTGGGTCTATGAGAAAGGGAATACCGGGTTGCAACTAATCCAACCCTTCGGTGAGAATTGGAGAATATCTCTCGCACATGATCTGAACCTTGAGGAAGCTCTTCAGTGGTTCCAGTTGAGCATGCCTCCATTTGTATGGCGCCTGATCCATGGAGACTTTCACCAAAACACGTTTTACAATTCCACAACTAGCACAGCGCGAATATGCACATGCAATTGATCGCACAGCACCCAATTGAGCTCCTTTGGTGGATCCGGGGTTGCAAGGCTTCCCCTTTTGCCATAGAGCAATTGTTGCAGGTCAACCTTTGGATTCTCCTCAGTGCATGTGGAGCTCGAGATCCTAGAGATAGATTCCGGAAAACTTAATTCTCCCATGCTAGCCAATCCTGAATATAAATCTAGACTCTTGAATCTTGCTATGGAGCTTTGCAATCTTTTGACCATAGGCACTTGGATAAGCAGCGGAGTCAGTCAGTGCTGGCCCCCCATTCCTAGGGCGCAAAATGCAAATCTTTATGCTATAGCCATGATGGTACTTTCACATACTTTCAGAAATTGTTAAGATCCAGACACTTGGCTCTTGCCAGATTTCGATATCGTGCGATTCACCATAGCACGCTTTCTTTGGTTCTTTTTAGCAGTTCTTCTGTCTCTTTTGGTCAACTTCCGCTTCAAGCCTCCAGATGCAGGCCTTAGCTGAATTGTTTATAGCTGCGCTACAAAGTTCAATACATCATCACTATAATAGCGTACATGCACGTATACATTCAGAATTCATGTGTCAATCTGTCCATCTCCAAATCACCAGGAGCCAAAGACTTTCGTTGGCTTCAAATAATCATGTCCGTAGGACACCATCCAGCTCAGATTTCAATAGCGTGTGCCAGACACAGAAACAATTCCTCACCACTGTTCATTCATTTCATGAATATATAGAGACAAGATGCAATGATGTCATCAACCACTTCAGCCCAAGCCGTTCAAGTAGTTTTTGCAGCCACTTCAGATAGGGGAACTCCACCATGTTGCTGCTCAAAGGCTGCTCGATCACAAACCAGCCACATCTGCAGGTGATGATGAGGCAGAGGATTGCCAAGCGCGCCATAATCCTGGCCAAAGCACCAAGTCAGAGCTACACACACTACTAGGGACATTTTTTTCAATAGCCTTTTCAAATCGCAACTCAGGCACATATTTGCTTGCCGTACGTACTCCAATGTCGAAGCAAAACCAAATGGCCTTGCCCTGTTCCTGCCCGATGTATGCCTATTGATCCATATGAAGCTTTTGCAAGGAGGTCCAGCATGGCAAAGGCCACCAGCTTGCAAGCGCAGTGCCAATGATAATGCTCGCAAGAAGCCCAGCCTGATGACCAGCTGCACAGCAAAGCAAGACAAAACATAACAACCGCTTATTTGTATTTTGCAGTAGTACTCACACACTGTTCAGTCCCTCTGATCAATACAAGAGACGTTCCACAAAGATTTCCATTGACATCATCGTCCAAGACATCATAGGTTGCCCTCAGGAGTTGAAGATTAATTTTGGAATTCAGAAATTGTGCGTGATTTGATGCCTTTTTTCGATCATAAAGTTTTGCAAGGAAGTCTCGAGGTTTCTCCAAAATATCCTGGGAGCACAACTGATCATAAATCATACCACTTGTCAGGCCCATGTAGCATGCGTGCATATATTTACATGCATGCATGCATGCATAGATCTGAGAATAGAACGAAAGCCCCGTGCTACAGCAGCTTGGCCAGAAAAAAGATCGATATTTGTAAGGTCCTAGGCCAAGTTAATAATCGAAGAGTGAGCCAAAACATACAACGATTGATTTGCAGCTCAAGCATAACTTGGTCACCAAGCGACACGCCCAATATCTTCGTGATTCTGCGCGATGAAATCACAGGCGTGAATCCTCACCAATTCTTGATGACTCCCAGTGCAAGTATTATATAATGCGCGTACGTATGTGCAAGATTGACTCATTGACACCTCAAGGTGCATCCAAGCATCACCACCAAAGGTACCCCCAAAAGGATCAAGCATGAGGCACACTTTCGGCTCAGTGCAAGGGGTGATGTTTGCCACCTCTTCATGGTCACACCCTGCACTCAGCACCAAAGAGCCTGAAAGCCAAAACACCTGTCATCTCAGGATTTCAAGCACATTCACACCAACTTCCAATGTGAAAAACTTGCCATGCATGTCTATATTTGCAAGTTCATGCACACACAAACCTCTCTGCATGCGCATGCAACTCCTTTTGAGCAGTACGGGCAAGTGCAATCGGCAGTTGCAATGCATGATGTCCACATAGGCCATATAGATCAATCAACCCTGATATTGAGAATCGTGGCCATGATCAGCTACTTCCCAATGCGCGAGCTTCTTCGCAAGGTCCCACCTTAGCTCTTATAAATAAAGTAAAGGAACTGTTGCGCAATACTTTAAAGATCTTTAAAGGTACGCACTATTGCCATGTTCCACACATAGGACCCCTACGCAGCCACAATGCCACCATATTTGGTCCATCCCAAGGAGACGCCATTTTGTGAGTTCACCTGCATCAAGGGTTCCGTAGACTTGCACAGTTTGGAATTGAAAGCAACACTTTGTGAGCCTTAATCTGAAGGTCAAGTTCTTCATTGACCTTCGCCACGTGCTCCTTATCGGCCCCGTATATATAGAAGCTGCTAGATCGCATCCTTGAGGCACTAGTTCAAGCCATCACTGATCAACTATTCCTAGCTAACTATGCCATTATTAATTATACGGTGCTAGTTAATTAAGCCAAACTTCATGACACCAATGGTAGGCAACTTGGTCCCCTCAGCTGGTTGTAGTGCCACATCTTCTGGAGCAGCCAGGGTGAATGTCCTTGGGAACAAATAAAATAGTCCAAGATCGATAACGATTTTAGTGGTTGGAAGTCAAAATTGTATCATAAGAAGGAGGGATCACAAACTTCTAGCTACATGTATACGTGCTGAGGCCAAGTCTTGGTGCTCTTGTCGACATTGAGATCCTGGAAGGACAGGAATGGATCGCGCTTGGCCACCTTCTTTAGGTCTTCCAACTCGACAAAGGCTTTCTCCTTGGCAACGATAAGCGTTCAAATTGTTTGGTGGATGAACATGCAGTGCCCCACTGCCAAACTTGTATTAATGCAACCATGAATCAAGCTTGGGAGTTGCAGGGGGCTCTTTTGGTTCCACTGGTGTTGACTTCTTGTGAGCAACTGGGCGCTTTAGGGAAATTGACACCTCACTAGCACCAGGCTTTTTGAGAACACCACGTCCACGGCCTCGTCCACGACCCCGACCCCTCGATTTGCTTTCGTTTCCCTCTTCTTGGGCTTCCTCCTCTTCCCGAAGAGCTCTGTCCTCATCCTCAACTTCAGCCAAAGCTTTTCTCATCTTGCGTTGAGCCTGGAAAGTTCCCAATGCTAGTGTGTCATGAGGTCATGCATGATCGTGTTCTTTTGTTCTACTCCCACCCAGCCTTAACTACATCAGTATTTCTTCGATTGCGATCCCTTTCATCGCACTCTTCCGTCATCTCTCTCAACATGACTTGCAATTCCGGTGGGGTAGCTGCAGCAATATCGGGTGGAATTTCGATTGTCAAAGGCTCTGTATCCTCCGGGGTTTTCAGTGTTGTGCAAAAAGAACTTATAAGGCCATATTGGACAGTTTCAGCAGCAGGCCTTGAAGGTACCCCTGTCACCATCTTGGCTTTCCAGTTCATCTCCGGGTTCGCTCGCCGCAATCTCAACCTCCGGATCTGTTGTTAGAGGTCGTTCCTCCTCTGCCCCTTCCTTTCCACCCTCGACCTCCATGTGCTCGTGCTCGATTGCAGGATAAGTGAGCTTCCGCTTCAGGATGCCAGGCGGTGTGTTGTTTGGATTGGGTATCTTTGCATTATGACATATGATCATATAGCATATGTGCATGTATACCCGGCATACTTGGTCAGCCTTCAAGCCTTTGGAAGATGCACTGGGCACTGATCTTCCACGGGTTGCCATTTTCTTGCCCTGAGGAGTCAGCTGCCCCGCTGCCTGGTCAAGTGACATGATTATGGGACTGATTGCATGGCTTGTCCCAAAGCCCCTGCATTAGGAGATTGTTATGGCAGGGCACCTCCAGCTTCTTGCGAAGAAGTTCCTTCAACATAGCCATTCTTCCAGCCGAGGTCCTCATGATCATGAACTTAACATGAATCTATAGGTTCAGCGATTTAGAGTTCTACATGATCTCCATGGAAGCACCGTCCCAAATGCCACACGTGCACACACACAATTAAGCCAGGATTCCGGCCACCCTTTGGGTTGGCTTGAAATCGATTCTGCACGTACATCGCCATAGCTCGATGCAATCCTGCTTCGTGGTCAGCCCATGCCTTGATCGACGAATGAGGAGATCTCGAGATTGATATAGGGTCAAACGCACATGGCATGCCTGCAAGTTCAGGTGAACTAGTTTGATGACTAGTTGCTGCATGCTCCTCAGCGGATTCAAATTTGTTCAAACAGAAGTGTTCACTGGCCCACTGCAAGGCTGCCTGACAGGTTCCAGGAAGATCTAGAATCTAGCTACTAGTATTTCAAGTATTTCAAGTACTTGCATCCCCCAACCCCAGATGCCTTGGTTTCGCCCTGGGTTGGAAGAGCTCCACCAAACTGCGCGATCAAAGCTGCGACGATCTCAAAGTTGTCATCTTTCTCAACCTCCCACAAATTGGTATGATGGGGAGCGAACTGCTTTTCATCAGGTGGTCTTCATTTGAAAAAGTTGTAAACAAATTGGCCTCACTTTCTGCAATCTTTGTTTTCAGACAGTTCACGAAGGTGAATTTTGGTTCCTGAACGAACCAGATCTCGAATTTAAACAACAGGTCATGGTCCAGTTGCAAACTCCACATCCAACACAATTACGCTGTGTTGAATTCATGCAGGTATGGCACTCGACGGTCGGACTTCTTCAAGCCAGCACGACTTCTCAATAGCTGCTTGCGCTCGGCCACATAGTTCTTCTTTTTGAGGATGTCACCATAAACAATCTTAGTTTTTTGTCAACTGCTGCAACGTATACATTGTGTGGCTAGATCTGCTTAATCCAGTGAAAAACAATTGGAACCTATGGCGCATGGAGCCAGGTAGCTTTCAAGATCTCCACATTTGGTGACAAAGTGGTCTTTCCCATGGCCACCACCCAGCCCCAGGTCAAGCTCAAAACAAAAACATGTTTGTTACAGTAATTACGTTTCATGAATTGCCGCTGAACCTGAACATGAGTTGAGGCCCTGCTAGAGCCTTCAATCGATCAAGGTGCAATCGATCGATCAAGATGTGCATGCAAAGCTGTGCAAAATAGGTTCAGCCCGTGAGGTCCTGGACGATGGCAAGTGGGATCCACCAATCGGTCATCTTCATCAAGAAGTAGGTCTTAGGAGCAGCGACGCTATCCCCAAATTCCCCAAACCTGGAAGTCAGATTCACCTATAGCATTCCGCCATTCATGCAGGTGACTCCTGGATAGGGCGCGCTTGGCCATACTCCACCAGTAGATCCAGCATCCACGATCTGGTCAATGGGAACCTTATTTGGTGGACAAAACATAGACGGGGTTGATGGGACCTTTTGGGCAATAATTCTTGTTGAAGAGTGCATTCAAGAAGCCGATGGGTGAAGACCATCATCATCACATCACCAGTCCATGGTTGAGCACGCTCGCCCGAAAAAGATCGAGATGGGAGATCACATGTATGTTTGGACATGTTTGGACTCCCTGAAGTGATCTGATAAAAAGGATATTCAAGGATTTCATTGTGGAAACTCTGTTGATGATAAATATGCACTCGAGAGAGCTCTGACTTTGAAGCCTCGAAGGTGAGAAATACACGTTGTAAAGGATATTATCAACGTTTGTCAACCTGCATTTAAACAATGCTCGACGAACAAGAGGGACTAGAATGACACCTATGGTCGTCGTCGTGCTTTTTTTTTTGCGTCCCTGACCCAGAGGTACAGACTAGCAAATATTGGTTCAAAAGTATCCTCATGCTTCCCCTAAAAGCAGCGAACATTTGCTTGTCCTCAACATGCTGAGCTATCGTGACTCGAAATCCAGGTTCACTTCTTACTGTAAACGACAGAGCTGGGAGTGTGCACAATATTTGCAATTCGTTGCCCGAACGCAGGAAGACAAAAAGTAAATCAAACAGTTTACCAGGCCATTGTTGAAATCCTCTCTCAATAATACAAGTTACAATATAATACATCACCATCCCAAAGAAACAAACCATACTTTCTAATTCTTAATATGCTATATTATCATCTGCTCAGCTTTGAACCCCTGGCATGCTGGGAACCTGATATATTCATCCGAAAAGGAGACCCCGCGTTTTGGTGGTCCATATCATGCCGAACAGTTGACAGCGGCGATCCCAGCCCCTCGATTCTTTGCTCCTGCAATTTTGCAATTCCAATACAGTGTGTGTATATATATATACACACATAAAATGTTATTAATATATCAATTCAATCAACTTCAATCAATGGGTCGACGACCAACTGCTGCCTTCGCCGCAGAGGTCTCCCCGCCATCCTCTCGTGGCGGCCGTCGTTCACGGTAGACCTTCACACCCTGGCGTTGTTCGTAGGCTCCGAGGGACGTGGGGGAATTGCGGCAGGGTGTTGAGGTCGAAAGGCCAGCTGGAGGAAGAGCGAGACGTGCAACTCTTGATCTGGACTCCGGTGCTTTGTACACTTCGTGGAATCCATGAAATATCACGCTGAAATTTCATGTTGGCAGGGGCGACCTCGAGGTCGAAGTGTTCAGTCAATGGTGTCAACATGTGTCAACTGAAAACTGAAAACATCGGAAGTTTTAAGAATCCCTGGAAAGCTACGAGCGTCAAGACTGGCTGCGAAGTGGCGACCCATTCAGTTGCAGTGGTTTCAGAGTAGATGCCACAAACCCAAAGATGTTGTTGATCTGGGATTGTGCCATCTACTCTGAAACAACTATATGTATAAGTATATAATATACAATACAATGTGATACACTATGTAATATTGAGTCACCTCAAGTGGCGTTCACCCAATAATCCACTGCTGTTGTTCCCATGCGTGCTCCCCACTGGGCGCACTACAGCTTCAACTCCCCTTGCCCAACGAAGATCACCGCAGATTAATCCCTTTAGTTGAACTGGGGGTATTGCAGGTTGGCAAAATATCTTGCACTACAGCTTCATAGCATCTGAAGAACCACCACACCACGACCATCAGTGAACCCATGACCCAATGACCTACCGACGTTCGAGCCCTCCGAGCCAAATGTGACAACCCTGCGAGTTGGTTGAGGTCGAATAATGGATGTCTTGTCCAGCTCATGGGAGGGTGATGTACCAGTGATCAAGGGTCAAATGACATAGTTTAGTTTGGGTATATCATTATATACCAGGGCCCAGTGAATGATGATGGTTAGGTTGCAGGCTTCTCAAGCTGTCGCGCCAGGAGTTGCATGAACCAGCCAATCAGCATCTGCTAGCCAGTGGGGTTGACTGATTCATCAGGCTGTACCAGCAGCAATTAAAGGGTGCTTTCTGCGTGTCTTACTTTATAAGTCATCATCCTTCTCTGGCTCTATGTAAGATATGTAAGCAGCATTTCAGGCACGCGCTCCAAACTGAAGTGACTGACCCCGCAATTAGACCGCACATAATTACAACAACTGCTCATTAAACTTGCAGTTTGTTCGACTAGAAAGGTATACTGCTGTTGAACGAAGAGATTGTGCACCATGTCAATGTGTTGGTTTTTGAGGGATCAAATCTTGTTGGTAAAGTAGGGGGATGTGCCCATGATTATATAAATCAAGTCAACATCATTTGAGTTGCAGATTGTGGAACTGGATTGCGACACCCTTAACAGCTCACGTTGACCGTTTGAGCCTGATATAGCCTGATGCCAGTGGACCATTTCAGCACACAAAGCACCATGAACATACTGTATATATTTTATATTAACATCCATTCACCCCAAAAAACATATATAAAATGATCTTATTTGATTGATATCCTGTTTTCGTTTTCTCCACCCAAGAAGGGGTTTCCTGACTTCAGGCTTTCGGCCCGCACGGACCGGACCCAATCCCGCCTCATTGGACTCAAAGATCCCTGGCTGGAACTCCATGCCCTTGCCCGGCTGCGAACCCCATCGGTCAAACCCACCCATCGGTGCCCGGAGCCGATGGAAAAGGTGTCGGCAGCTGCGAAAGAAAGACCAGCTGGTGGATGGAGACGTGCGGCATCGTCACAAAGACGTGGGAGGGAGGACCGAGGCGTCATGCTGCAATATATGGGGACATAGGTCCTTTTTGTTGCTATTTAGTGTTATTTGTGGAAATTTTTTCTGGTTGGCACTTGTAGTGGAATTGGGGGTGGTCCCTTGTACCCAGGCGATCCCAACAACCCTACAGGGTGCTTGAGCCCTCAAACAGTTATCTCGCCAGACATTTTATGGTTCAAAGACCTCAGGTGAAAGTCTGGTTTTGAAAGTTATTATTTGCCGGCACGGAAAAGTTCCGCCAACTTCATTTTCTTGGAAAGGATGTTCTCTTTTGGAAGCCGAACCCAAGGTGATTATATTTAACACGACTCCATGTGCACCAGAATGAAAATCACGAAATCCAACTGGACCAACCACAATATATCAAAGGCATCAACCCGATCAACCCCATTAATATTGATAAAGGAAGAGTAAGACTGCCTGAAAAACCCATCAGTCAAGTCGAAAGACAGGCGCTTCGTGGACTTGTACGCAGCAGTTGACACCGGGCCTGATCAGGATACCGTGTTTGCAAAATAAATAACGGAAAAAGGACCTCATTGGAGGAAAGCAAATTGCTCATGACGCAAAAGTCCACTCATGCAGCCATCAAATATATGCAGCAAAGATCTCAGGTGCATGGTCTTCTCAGATGCGTCATTCCCATCAGGAACTCATGATCATGGCCGCACGCAAAGTCAGAAAACAATCGCAGCTGTGTGAAAACAGCTGTATGGACGTCCAAAATAGATCCAATGAGTTGCATTAAGTACTTTCTGCAGAGGCAATAGCTCTTGCTGGCACTGTAGACATTCTTGATCGGAAGTGTGAGTGGAGACTTGGAGATCAAGCCCTTCAGAAATTACCGCCCGCATTCTTAGCACTAAAAGGACGAGCCTGAACTCACTGATCCAAAGGCAACACTAAGTGAAAGCCTAAAGAAGTTGCAAAAGATCGAAAAAACAACAGGTTGCAAATCCCTATACGACGGCACAATCAGCATCCCAAGAGTTTTGCACACTCTTGCAAGCTCGCCTCATAAAAACATCTTGCGACAGGAGTACATGTCCGGTGGCCCCCCTTCAAAGCTCGACTAGCCGATTGTTGGATAGAATGTTGGAACCTGCGAGCCTCAAAGAGATATTCAAAATCGGCCAATATCAACTCAAGGATGAAGACAGGATCCTTCCTCATCGATCAAAAGACAAAGCCCACTTGCGGTGGATTCGTGGGGAAGAAGGAAAATCCAAGACGTCCTTCAACCTAAATACTTTCTCAGGATCTAGCTGAGGCCCCTAGGGACAGCAAAAATAGGCACAAATAATGAAAACACACAGCAAATGCAAGAAATGCCTTTCTTGTCTATTTGCCTGCAGCTTGATCTCTTGGGTGGCTTCAAGATACCGGTATCGCTGAAAGAAGAATCGTGGGATAATGAACCTGTCCTTTTCTCGAAAAAAGAATGCGATTCCAGTTCTGGCAAAGGGCAAATCCCAAGAAAAAACAGACTGGACTTCCAAAGACACTCTGTTGAACTGCACTCCCCTTTACAAGCCTTCAAGACCTCTACTTTGCAAAAAAGAGAGTCCGCATTCCCACCAACCAAGCCAACGGATGCTCCATGGATTGCCAGACGATCGAGAATTTATGTGCTGCGGACTGTCTGTGCTTCGTTGCTGTATGCCAAAGGGTGAAGAACGCATCCCTTTGTTCACCTTCGATTCCTCCCACTGTCGGATCGAATTTCTGCCGAGAAACACCGCTGACTTCACGTTCACCCCAAATGGTTCAATCGTACGCACCCCGAAGTGAGTTTCACCCCGGACGTCACGTCACGACGTCACGTCACGTCCACCATGGTCCATGGTTCCGATGCTTCGATGCTTTGACCGCCTTCTCCATGAGCCGATAAAGCTTCCCGGTGTCCGACCTGATTGGGCGAGAGAGAGGGCGACACCCCCCCTCCGCTCATCACCACAGCTTGATGCTCGAGATAATGGGTGACCCCATGGTGACCATGTCACAGCCTGGCCACGGCCCGGCCCTGGAGGCTGATGCGAAAAGCCGCTGGTTTTGAGAGAGCTTTTTGAATTTGGATGATGCTTCTTCAGCCAGGACACAGAGAGACTCCGTGTCAAACTGCACAAAGCTCTCCAAAACAACCGGTTTTGGTTTGCCCACGGTCCACTGCAAAATAGTGGGTGGGATGCAGTGGGGTGGATCTTGTGGGTGATCCTCAACCTGAACGAGGTCATGGATTCTTCGCAAACTCCCAAGTAGACTTGCGGTTTGGGCCAAATCTGAGGCTGTTTTTCAACAGGACAAGGCAGTCTCGGTTGCGACCAAAGCTCACGTTGAACTTACTTTGAATACCCTTGCAACAATCATGACCCACGGCCCCAGCTCTGGTTTACATATAAAAGAACACTCTCTCTCTCGGGCCAAAAAACGACCTCCTGCAAAGGGTCTTTGCGATGAGCTTTGGAGGGGTTTCAACACCTGAGGACGGAGCCCTCGAGAAACTGAAAACCGGTGACCTTGTCTCAGTCGAAGGTGATCTTCCGAAAACTTCTGCGCCAAGCGCGCCTTGATAGAAAGGCACAAGCCCTCGATCCTGGATGTGTACCCGGCCCCTGGTAAAGTAAACAAAACCTCATATATATACATATATATACCAAGAAAACCAAATTTGCAAATCTGATGCTTGGCCAAAGCCATCCTTTAGCTCCTTTGCTGAAGCTTGGTCAACTTGAGACGGGGCTAGTAGCCATGCCTGTTGATATCCTCCATATTGTGGACTGTTGAATAAGAAAAGTAACCCTATGGCATGCCGAGATATAAAAACTTTCTGGAGAAGGGGGCTATTCATCAACAGTCTACATGAAACTGTTTGCAGGAACAAACCAAAATCACCTTCGAACTTCAGCCGCACATCCCTCAGGCACTGCTCCAAGTGGCTGGAAACGGACTCCGCTCTGAAGCTCCTCGATGGTATCCTGCCGTGTCCGAAGCAGTTCTGCCGCGTGGCGTTTCGGTGTGAAACAGCATCTCGCTCACCCAGTGGTGACATGACAGAAGCCCAAGCTGCTGCAGCCAGTCCATGAAAAGTATCACTTTAAAGGTGGTTTTAGTGCTTGAGGCCCAAACCCACACCCTCCAAAAACATCATATATAAAACATCCAAAAATTTGTGAAAACATGTAAAAGCCACGGCAATCGCCAGACTACTGTATTGTCCCTATCAAGATGTGGGGTTCGCTGTGCGTGCAGGACACTGGCACTTCTTGGGAAGGAAGTCCAACTTGGGTCCTGGGGTCATGAGGTTTTGTCCTTCGATTCTCCTGCAGTTAAGGCGGTCAAGTCAAGAACATTTGCTTAGGCTTAAACATGCTTAACGCATCTTAAAGCTCACCTACCTATGGAACCCCAAACCTACGAATTTGTCATGTCTGATGCAAAACACCTGTTTTTGCTCCACTTGACCAAAATCATTGTCTTTCTGTGAGAAACATGTTTTTTTTTTTTCCAAAGGCACTGCGGTTTCGAACCCATATAAAAACCGTAGAAAACCCGAGAAACCCATAGGCCATCGTGTTGTTTTTAGGAGTGTCACGATTGTTTCGGAGCGTTCAGGTCGTCCAGACTGCCCAGCAGCAGGAGGGTCGTCTCCATGAAGTCATCAGACATCCCTAGCTGGATTTCCACGATGTCTTTCCTGCCACGTAGGCCATGCGGCATGCGGCCGTGTGCGGTGGGTCCGAGAGGATTTTGTGTTTTTGTCGGGCAAGGGAGCTTCATCCAAAGGCGAATTCGAGGCCCATGTCGAGGCCCATGGGGGTCCCAAGGTTTGAAGGGTCTATTTGGACGATTCTGGAGAAAGGGAAAACACTTGGGCTGCTATATTGTTTCGCTGATACGTCATGATTGGTGTCTGGCCCTGTTTCCCTCCTCAAAGAACCTTCCCTCCTCTCTCTACAGGACCCAGTGCCATCCTCCAAGGTAGGACGGGTACTCTGCTGGATAGCCAGCAATGCCCTGCAATTCTCAGGAGGTATGATCCTGAGGGTTGGCACTAGGGTTGGCTGATGAACTTCACACCGTTTGGGTTTCAAACCAATGGGATTTGGATGGGTTATATAATTTGGTTGATTGGTCAAACAAGCGGGTTGCCGGCGACCAACTTCCCAACTTCACGGTTCCAACACCATGAATTCTGTAAACTAAGCACCTACGTCGTGTCGATGGCATGTGGAACGTACGACAACCAGTCTAGTGTAGCTAGCTGTACAAACAAGTTTAGCTTCTGTCTACTCCAGGATGACATCCTCTAGCTTCAATGCAACACAGTCCTTCCACAAAATGCCTGGACATACAGAATCTCCACTAGAAACACCACCTTCTGGGCAAATGAGGAATATGTCTCCCATTTTCTCCCCACAATTCCCCATACATCATATACCATTCCCCATCGATGGGCCAGGGCCTGTGGCTCACAAGTGGGTTTCCTGAATTCCGATGCCAAGATATCTTACTCAAGCATATCACACCTTAAGGTGATGATGCAACCAACAGGATCCGAATTTCCCGTCAATGCTACCCACATCCGGAGACCATGAGCCCCCCGACCATCGTTGTTTGCCGGGAAAAATGGGACCTTGTTTTCCCCATGTCATCGGCTCAAAAGCACACTGGTACCAAATACCACCATTGCTGGGCATTGCTGGGACCAGGGTGGGACCAGGGTTCTGGATTTGTATGGCACTCCTTTCGTGATCATCATTGGACGACGCAAAAGAATCCATGGTGTCCACTTTTGACAGGAAATCCCCCAGAAAAACCATCAGCCAACCCTTCCCCCAGACAGGTCGACCCCCCATCCCAAAGAACCGGACCAGCCAGATCGAGTAGAGTCCGAAGAGCGACGTACCGGCAAAAATGGGGTCCTACACCCTGGAAGATTCACATACTACCCTAGGGCTCCAAGTACCTTCTGAGGTGTTTGGGGTGGGTTTGGAGGGTCCAAACACCTTCTGAGGAGGTGCTTGGAGCCCTAGGGATATAGCTCATAGAACCTCAAAACCACGGGGTTGTAGAGGTCAATTAATAGTCTCCACCAGAAAAATGGGACTGAACCAGCTGCAAATCTCTCCGAAAGGCTCGCCTAGTCTGACACCGAAAGGCTCGCCCATGGATTTCGGCGAAATGGGCGCCTAAAGGCTCGCTGCCAGTAGTAGACGCCGGCGGAGGGGCTCAGGATGATCTCAGGACGCATGCGGCGAAGCTGCGGCGTTTGACATGGGCAGCGGCGACCAGATCAGATCGACCATCCGTGGGCACTCCCTTCCATGGACTTCCTATAGTTGGACCAACCGTGCGATGCTTTGGTCGATATCTGCTGCTGCTCAAGGTCTAGGTCTTCCAGTTGGCCGATGTCGAGAGCAGATCCGGACCCGGGAATGCTTTGGGGCCGTCCGGGAAAGAAGGGATGAAACTGGTTTAACCAGTGGTTCTGGGGGTTGTATATATAGTATATATATATATTAATATAGTTCTTTGATCCAAATATCGAGAGAATTACATCTCAACCGGATCACCCAACCTAACAGGGTGTCACAAGGACACCCGTTTCGCACGGTGGAGGAGAACCGAAGAAAAATACAGCTCCACATCAAGCGGATCAAGCGGCTTGTTTGAATAGGGATTCTTTCCAACACAATTGCTCAAGGAAGGATTGTGGCACCAAGAACGCTCGTACGGGTGAACCATCTGTAGCCCATCTCTGGCTGTGTTTGCCTTGCTTTTTTGCCCCAAAAAACGATGACAAGGAAAACACAGCTCCAAGGGACCGACAGCAAGTCGGTGTCAAGCCAAGGTACTTCACAAAAGCCTCTTCGTTTTTGGGCTTGGAGTGGGGATCTACCAATTCTTCAAACCCAGACTGAGAAGGCGCCAGCATGCCCCGCCCTGCCCCGCCCTGCTCCGTGTCCCCGGGCTGGCAAAAACCACCAGTCCGGGCCCACACTGAAAGGGCCCTCTGGGAAGATTTGCCTCGGGAGAGCTTGGATCATCGAACCTAATAGCTTCTTGGTACTGGTAGTGGTAGTAATGGCCTCCAACCTAATAGTGATGGCCTCCAACCTAATAGCGATGGCCTCCACCCGTGCGTAGCTTCTTGCTACCACCTGAAGATATGAACCAATGGGATGATGGCACTGATGATGGGCAATGGGATCTTTTCACCGGCGCTTTCAAACAAACGGAAACCACCAACAGGAATACAAGCGAATGCTTGTCCAACCACCCGTTTCAAACGGAAAGACTCTTTCCTACTATGTAGGCACGACTATTTACAAGTGGTGTTCAATGGATCCAGGCACACACTCAGTGCAAAGTAGCTGGTTCCAAGTGAACATACTTGCGCATGTCTTCACTGCAGAAAAAAAATATATATATATATATCTATCTATATACATTGAATTCAGTACTGTACATGTCAGCTCCCTTTCGGCACCTTGTCCACCCGTTGACCGACACATCTGGTGCTGAACCAGATAAAACCCCCCCCCGGGGAAACATCAGAACATCGGGAAACTGCGTGTGTTTGGCAGTGCTGGGCCTAGTGGTGCGTCCCAAGCAGCTCCTTTTCAGGCCATGTGTTCAATGTGTTCTTCTGTTGATCAATCACCCATCTCTTGGAGATCAGCAAAGCCTGGCCAAGCAGCCTGGCAAAGCATCTCCATCATTGTGGAGGTGAAAGAAATCAGTCAACCATGCCAATGTGAAGTAATGTATCCAAGGGCTTGGGGGGATGCTTGGGGTATGAATATGAACTAACATGAGCGAGGCTTGTCCTTATTGGTTTGGACCCAAGTACGCTGCTGTTCAAGCAGCCCCACCAAGCAGTGTTGGCCTCCGAGGAACACCTGCTCCCCGCTGGCGACCGCTCCATAAGACCAAATTTTGAGACTTTACGTGAACTCTGACGTGTTTCACGTGACCGTCATGTGATCACATGAAGTTCCTGGCAGAAGTCCGTTTTGTGACAATCCAAAAACCGTCCAGTCCTCCGAACTTCTGGTATCCAGCAAAACTTGCACATCAGAGTGTGGCAGTGAACGTTGTTATACCGCGACGAACCAAGAGGTCTTCTGCGCTCTTGTCACTTTCAAAAAGAGTCTCAAGCTCCCCGAACACCATCAAAATATCTTAAACCTCACGAAACAGTACGGACATCTATCAATGCAGGTACCAGGCTTCTTTTCAAGGTATTCCAGCATTCAAACACATCGAAACAGGATCACTGGCGCCGTCAGGCTCGCGCGCGCGCGGGGTTGGGAGCCCCGACACGAGCAGCAGGGCAACTCCAAAGATGGCACCTGTCCAGCTGTCGACGTGGCCTCCCCTTCGGAGTTGGTAACTCAACGACTTCTTAGGTGAAACATCAAGTATGTCCATCGTCTATGAATGTCTCATTACAATGAGTTCTTAAGCTGGAGTTCTGGTCCAAAAGTCCTTTTTCGCATGAACACGTTCTTACATCTGTTGCGTCGTGGGCTCCGGCCAGGAGCATCGAAAAGGAAGGAATATGAGAGGCCTCTGTTCCAAAAATGTTTATAACGTTTGAAGTTCATTTGGATATTGTCGTTGTGGAGCCGTGCTGGGTTGAAACTGTCGGATCAGATCGAAATATCGTGATTTGCCTTTGTCAATCAAAAACTCCATGAAACTCCCATTGGTGCTCGTTGTGGCTGGGGTCTCCACATCGCATTTTTTGGATCCTCAAGGAATGTCTCCATTACTTGGGGGCCTGGGTTTTGCTTCCCTGCTTCCAGCATATGTGCATGCTTGGTGGCGTGCTGGGTGCATGCTTGGTGAAGGGGTCACATCCAGAGTTGATGGGGGCAGGCTTCTCCTAGGTCTCGAACAGCCGAGACCTCTGAGACCTCGAACAGCAATGCAGGTCTGTTTTGTGATTTCCTGGCCACGAGATACCCGGTGAACAATGTGGTAAGGGGGGTTTGCCAGGTCCTATAGAAAATTGCCCACATCCCTATAAAATGCAAAACCACTTAACACCATAAAATGCTCAGTCCAGCCTCAAGGGTGAAGAAAATAGTTCCAGAAAAACTGCTTATAAAATGGTCAGATTGAGGTCAACTATGAATATACTAGTATAAGCACTTGCACCTATAAAATGACAATCCAGCTGACATCCAGCAATGTAAGCTGAAAGCACAATGTAATATAAAATGAGATTCCACCAGAAGGTAGCAAGAAGTAGACACAGCGTCCATGGCACTATATATAAAATGACCATGAAACATTCTAAAGCGACATGCCAGCAAAACATTCTCAGAATGTGCTACGCATTGTTTTCACTATGAAATACAAATCCACTTCATCAACATATGTTTCCGACTATGAAATGCTTATCCACATGGTTTATCTTCAACTATCATCTATTCATATTTCATCATATTGCTGTTCATAGCCTTCTATATTTTGCCATGTCCATGGTTCTGTCACTTCTACTCAGGGCACCCTCGCTATAAAATGGGTCCTGGAACTGCATGTTATGTCAACCCTCCCCGTTCTACAGACACTCATTCACCGGGGATGCCACGAGAAAAGGAATGTGCACCTTGAGATCCATGACACATGGGAAATCCTCTACTGACTCTACTGTACCATCTCACAGGTTGCTAGCAACTGGACCTTCCCAACCGCATGTGGCGCTCATCTGACCACCTCACCACACCCATCCCAACCCCCCAAGCAGCCAGGTCCCTCGCACGTCCAGCGCTCGCATGTCCAGCGCTCGCATCCGTTTGAATCCCTTTGGGATCATGTTGGATCCTAATTTTGGACTCCAAGCCAGCCATAACCTATCATAACCTGCTGCTGGAACCCCCCTGGTCACGTCCAATCGCTTCTCATCTGCCTGCCAGACAGGCCGTCAGGAAAGCGGCCTGGCCGAGCTGTGGCGTGGTGGTCAAAGCGAAGTCTCACTGACTGAGCGGTTTCCTGGCTCACCATTGATTTGATGGCTTTTCACCGAACTACTAAGGGTTTAGAGCACAAAAACCAGGTCAACCGGTCAACCGAACTCTTTTGATGGTCGAACGGAAGGTTGAGAGCAACCAGGAACAGAGGAACCTGAGGGTCCCAACATCTGCCAACTTGCCTGCGAGTTGTTTGTTTTCGCAAGTTGCGACGGCGAAACAAGTCTTAGCCGATGGGTTGCTACAAACGATTTCTTGACCTGAGGAATTCGAAGTAAAAAATTGAGCAAAGATCTGCCGGTGAACTGGCCAACGATTTCTCGGCCTCCTCACAGCGAGACACCTCGATTCTTTGTTAAAGCTAAAATCAGCCAATCCCAGAAAGGAGGACCGAAAACCGCACGGTTTACAGGTACAAGATGGTACAAGTCATTCCGGGTCGAGGTGCCTGGACCCTGAGGGATTACATTGTGCAAAGGCATGTCATGTTTCTTGCAGTGTCCGCCCAAAACATGCCAGTCCATGAGCAGTTCTTGCAAAGAACTTCGGCCATGTCCGCCCAGTTTACATGCCAAACCCTCGGCATATAGTGCCTATATCACTGCCTATATAAAGTAATAAGGAGGATATCGCCGGTTGGTCTCACTGCTCGGAGGAAAGAAGACTTGCTTCAGCTTCTAAAGGTGTCCATTCTATCATGTTCTGTAAGAGGCTTAAGTCACAGTGCGAAACATCTGATTGTTCATGCCCTCGACATGTAATTCCTTGCCCGCATCGAACACCCTGGGAGCTGTCCCAGCTGGGCCCCACCCTGGGCCTGTCCCACACTGCCTTGGAGCTGACCTGACCGATGCAGCCCGGGATCTGGAGCATCTGGAGAACCCTTTTGGCCCCCAAGCCAAGGATCACTTCGAACTACCCGTTTTGAACCAACAGAATCCGCCAGATCCATTGGAGCACCCACGGTTTTTGCACTGGCAGACCTGGGAATGAACACAAGAAAAAGAATGTGAACAAGAATCCATTGAACCAACAGAAAGTATTAAATTTGTGTGTTCTTATTTCAATAAAATTCCACTGGTTCAATGCACCTGGCATATTGGCATGTACATGCACGTACTTGACCAAAAAAACTCTTGTAGTCAACCAACCAAAAGAGACCAAAGACGTTGGTGGACCTCACCGAAAAGATTGTTTCTCGAGGTTCTTTGCACCTCGCTCTCCACAAACTCAACAGGTCAAGTCTCACAACTCAACCGCTGCGTTATTGTACAGATTTGTTATAGATCATTTAAAACCCCCCAACACTGCCTTGCCTCAGGCTGCCTTGCTGACCCAACCTTCAATCCTGCATATACTCGGGTGCCCATCCAAGGCTTTCAAGGGCTTCCGGCGCTTGCATGGCCCCAGTCTTGTTGAAGCGTTTCCAAACGGCCAACGCCAAGAGTTACGTTTCTTGGAGCGAACAAAACCCGATTCTTGGCTCAATCCTTCCCAATCGTTGCCTTGGCTGTACCTCTGGCAGCCAGTTGGTCTCCCCATGTTTGTTCCAACATGTTCCAACTAATATATAGTGACTCGATCTCCAGTAACGGGTGCCTTTGATTAAGTAACCTCCAAGATACAGTAGTTGGTTGCTGATGTAGTAATAGTAATACTTAATATTATTGTATTATATATATATATATATTCACATTTAGTGTATGAATGTTTACTATGGTCATCAATCAAACTTTCAGCTAACAAACTGATAGTCAGGAAAAACAAGCTAAGAGAAGCCCATACGATGAGATTGGTGGCACAGCCGATGTTTGCTTTCCATAGCTGATGGCCATACCCAACAGAAAATCTCGTGTTAAACAACGTTAAACATTCAATGTGGCCGGACATGGACATGCTAAATGCTAGTAAGGGGGTATTGTGAACAGGTAATCTTTTCGCCACGTGTCACTTGCCATGGGGGGAAGCTTGAAGGCTACAAGCCTTTGATGGCAAGCCATCTCCTCATCTGACCCGAAAAAACTATTTAAGAAAACTGTTAGTTGCTAGTCACTACGCCCAGAAAGCAGGCCGGGCACGGTCTTGGAAGTTGATATGCAAAGTCCATCGATGCTCTCCATCCCCAAAGCAAGCCTTTCAGCTGTTTCACACAGCACAGCACAAAAGTGAAAAGTCAAAGCCTGACGAGATGTCAGACAAAGCGGTGTGACAATTCCCCTCATGTTAGCAGAGACTGAGCCAAAAGCAGAGACTGAGGCACGAAGTAGGTGGAACTAGAACGACTTCTCTCATCCATGGAACTACCAGCGCGCTCGCGTGCAGGGCAGTCCACAAGATTGGCAACTGGCTTTTGCTGCTATAAGTTCTCTTGTCTATTCATGTGAGGTCAGCGAAGCTTTTGAGCAGAGTATGCCAAGCTTCACTTTTTTTCTGGCCACATAGCCTTTTGGGGAGCTTTGGATCATATAGAGTTTGGGTCAAACGGGTGGGCGTTCCAGCAACGGGATGCCAGCGTGTACGCGGGAAAACGAGACGTCCCGGTGGGTCCGTCCGTCCTCCGCTGCATGCCCGCGCCCGGCCTACGAAGCCGATGCGCCCCTGCTGCGGCGACTCCTGGTTCGCGTCGCGTCGCGAACCCAAGGGTCGGCCAGTCGTGTCAGATGGGCGGCGTCAGGTCGTGGTAGATCAGGTCTGAATCCGGCATACAGCGGTGCTTCAGCGGTGCGGCATAAGTGTTCTTTTCAATGGTCTGGATCGAATACAGCTCGACCCTTTGTTCCTCCTAGGAGACCCAAAAAGTCCGAGCACACCTTCCTTCTCATAATGAGATCTCCCAAAAGGTGGAACCCTGCACCACAAATGGATGCTGCCCATGTGGTGCAGCCCCCCCCCAGACCCTTTCGTTATAGAACTTGCGTCAACATCGCCCCCCAGGCTGTCTTCGTGGGGACACTGGCAGTCTCGTGTCGCCTGATTGAGGCCTATGTCGCCAGTCGACATGGGGGGTTGACCAATGTCGAAGATCCTCAAGGAACATCCTCAAGGACTTCGATGTCGAAGGGACTGGGTCGCCTTGGGCCCCAAAATCGGTCGAAGGTCGCCTTCCCCGAGCGCTGTCTGTGTTTCACGTGGAGACCGAAATACTGACTGCAGATGGAATGCCCAGGACGTGCAAGGGACCCGCACGGTCCAGCCTGTAGAGTTGAGGGCTCCATTAAGGCACATCACCATTACTGCAAGTTGGAATGTGGATATGAAGTGGCAGGGCCAGTTGGCGGGTTTTGGGGGATACAGAATGGGCTGGATGTCTGTCAGGTCAGTGCTTGAGATTAGAAGTGCATACCTAGATCTTCCAACTATGCAAAATCTATGCCTTGTTCTGTATAAAGCCAGCCAAAAGGCATAAATGTTGCACATAGTTGGAAGATCATCCGGTATGCCTGCATCCGCTGGCGACCATGGTGTGTTTCTCATACCTCCGAAATTCTCCGGACACTTGTTGCGACCTCGTCCGCTCGGGGGTGGTGGGTGGTTTGGTCACAAAGGGACGTGAAGAACGGTCGACATCTGGTGCGGCCTCTTTCGATTTCCGACTCTTCTTCTAAAGAATTGGATACCCCATGAGACCTCCGTTATGGATCCACATACCTTCTGAGAAGGTGATTGGAGACTATTTATCTAGGCTTGGAGGGCCCAAATACCTTCTGAGAAGGTCTGCGGTATGTGGATCCATTGTGCATCCATATTGCCATATAGGGTCCAAGAACACTCTCACTGGCTTGGGCCCCCCTTGAGACCACTGGGGCCCCAAGACTGTACTGCTCAGCTTCCAGGAGCTACGCAGAAGGTTTGACTTTTCGGCTAAGTCCTCCATCATGTAGTTGTTACCTCATCCGGCGACCGGAACTTCGGAAGGCGAGTAAACATGCGGGCGAGAGTGTGGAGTCGAGCGACATCCTCAGTTTGACAGAAGAAACCGGGCCCATGGCTGTGGGTCAAAGCCTGGAGCCCTTTCAACCATTTTTGACCTCCTTGAGTAGTCTGTTCTGTTCGCCCTAATTCACCCGGGGTCCAGTGTTGACCCACAGCCAAACACCTCCCACACATGTTTGGGTCATGGCTGTGAAACGAAATATGGCCAAGTGATGCCAGCTGATTGTAGCCTCTCTTTGAAGGGCAAGATGGATTTTTTGAATGTGAACATGGTTCCTTCTAGCAGTCGCCTTGTTTAAAGAGATTTAGTCTGTGGACAGTTGTGAACCGTATCTAGAGATGCTGCTGAGCTCCTTTTCGCATCCATTCCGTGATCAGCGATGGAAGAAGCTTCTTGTTTTTTGCGTGGAAATACAGTGTGATACCATTTTTGTGTTTTTTTCCCTGGTAGGCTGACAAAATCTGTGGACAAACTAAAACTTGTGGCTTTGCAGGTCTTCCTTTTTGTCTACTGTCCCCTCTTCCACCAGGTGGTTTCGGCTTTGCAGCCTGCAGGCAGGCTGCGTTGCGCGAACCAAGACCCTCGGAACCTCGACCCCTGCGTTCTGGCTGGTCAGCTCCAAGTCTACTGATTTCTGGAGAACTTGAGCAAACTCCTGGGAGAAGCGGAGGATTAGCACTTACAGTGGCTTCAGAGTGGTCCATACAAAGCACCGAACTTGGGGAGGCAGTGCCACTTTCGATCTTCGAAGCCACTGTTAGAGTTCGCCTTCGAGCAGGGCTGCCACGGTGTAATCCATCCAGCCCGAAGCAATCTCAACAGGGTACGGTTTTCCTCGCCTTTCTGCAGATGTTTCCTGGCTCGGGGTCCATGACTGGGATTTGGAGATCCCCTTTTTCCGGATCCTCTTCCCACGACCGGCCAAGACACCTGTGAAGTAGGCGACGATGCCTCCAGCCTCGAGCGGGTCGTTCCATCGTCCGGGGTCGTCCGATGGGGTCGAACCGGGTCGGTTCGCGACGAAATCGGAGGTAGCCGGTTGGTCATTTTCCTGGTTGGGGTGCTGGTTGGGGATCGTGGCCCCGGATCCCCAAGCTGTTTTTGTTTGAGGACACCTTGCGCAAGCTATGTCAGTCTCGTTTCAGTTGCTGAAGCTCACTACGTCCACTTGAAACTTGCTAGCCCAATCGCTTCATTCTTCAATTGGCAATGATTTCGGTGGATTACAATCCAATTAATATCATCGATTGCCAATTTGCCTTGTTTCACCTTGGAACAAAGCCGAGGTTCCATCTTTTCCATTGGCATATGCGAACGGTGGAACGGGTATGCGCACAGCAGCAGATTCCTTTGCCCAAGGAGTGATTCGGATGCTAAGGGATGCGTCATGGTCAAGGGATGCGGATGCGCAGCGCCCCAAGTTGGAACCACCAATCCCAGACACTCCATGGGACTGCCATATATGCCTACATTGGGGTGGTTTGAAGGTCCAATGTAGGCATATATGGCAGTCCCATGGAGTGTCTGGGAATTATGTAAAACGATCCTTCTCTTTATTCATCGGCCCAGCAAAATGGGACGAGATGGAAAATGGGAAGTGACCCCATAGTCTACTGGGTGGTGGTTTCAGATATTTTTCATCTTCAAATGAAATGAAACTGTTAAATCGAGCAGAAAGTTCATAGCAGTTGATGGCGTACGCATTAGGTCACACGCTATGCACACTCAGGCCCAAATTGCTGTGGAAAAGACGCAGCACGCTTTGTTCTTGGAGAGCAGAGTGGCCTTCCAAAAGAGTCGTTTTCGACCTGGTGGACGCTACCTTCAACGGCAATCAACATCCCTCGGAACCGGAAAAGCCCACTTCGAGGCCGCTGCCGGGGCAAACCGGCCAATCCAAGCTCAGCTCAATGATGTCTCCCCAAAACAAACATGGAAAGCCATTCCAGAGACAACCTGACAGCTTCTCTGGAAGAAAATCCGCTGGCACCACTTGTTGAGAAGAGTCCGCCAACTAAATGCCACTAGAACCCCAGAAGTCACCGGCTCAGCCCCTCCTGATTGAATAGAAATTCCCCATCCTCACGCTGGAGGGTGCCTCAACATCTCCAGTTCTTGGGGTGCATTCATTCCTATATCAACCGTCAAGATTCGTTCCAAAATACCCGGGCTTACCATCCAAGCCCGTGGACCACCCTACACTACGTATGTGGGCTTCAATTGGCCCATTCGAAGGTCCTGGTACACTCTGACTCACTAACATTCATTCAAGTGCAAAAGTGTCCCCTGGAAGATGATCTTCCTATTACAAACCCAGGGGGATGGTTTCCCACTCCGCCATGAGAGTCTCACTGTCATCCTGTCTTCGATGACTCGATGACCGGTCTACTCCCTTCCGAATGAATGCTGCGACTTCCCGGTCTCCGAGCCGGAAACCGGTGGGTGGAGGAAACTCTCCATCCACCGGACCCCCCAGAGCATCGCCCCGGCCCCCCGCATCCGTGCGCGCAGATCGGTGCAGCTCCGAGCTTCGATGGAGCGCATCTCCAAACCGCCCGCACCCGTCCCCGGCATCACCTCGGTGAACGACCGAGACCGTTCTCCAGCGGGATACTGAGACCGTCCAAAGACGCAACAGCTGGTTCCGGATGATGGGTGGACAACCTATAGGTCAACTGCTTCGAAGGTCACTCCAATGTCTGCGATTTGGAGTCAAGTATCTAGTCCTGCTTCTATATGTTAAGTCTAGTGGATGTGCAGCCCGCACATCCACTGCGGCAGCATGGATTGGATCGGACCTGGGACCTTTCCACCCTATTTGGCCCTGGGACCTTTTCTAGCTTGGACAAAAGCATCATGTCAACCAGTGACAACCAATTACAACCCAATGGAGTCCGAAAACCGCTGGACACTGGTTTCAAAGCATCCCCCAAAAAACGGAGAGTCTGCTGAACAATCTCGAGAAAGGACTCGTTTGGGATGGACATCTAAGGATTATCAGGGTTTGGGGTTGCACTGTTGTTCGTGTGGCATTGCTGAGAACTTGATCATAATTGAGCCTAATAACGCTATGTTTCAAAATGCCAAAACCTGAATGCCCAAAGTCCCTTTTGTATGTTTTTGCATGCTTTTGCACTTTTATTTACAGGGAGCTGTCCTCATCAAAGTGCGCGGGGCAAACCTTAAACCATGACGTAAACTTACCATCAGCCAGGTTGCCAGATTCTTCAGTATCTGGACAAACATCTCTAGCTAAAAAAAGAGTGACGTCTCTGGTTGGTCATGGGATTTAGCCACGGGATCTGATCCTTCTTATCCATTCTGAAACCAACCACGAGGGACCGATCGAAACCATCATTGATGTTGTCCAATAGTAGACTCTATTTGTTTTGCCCAGACTTCTTCAACGTGGTCACTGTCCGCGAGTTTTCCGCGAGTTTCCTATGTACGCGCGAGGTTCTACCGGGTTTGGCGATGGTTTAGGATCTGCTAAACGCCATAATGGGCAGGCAAACTGTGGCCAAACCATTGTAAAACGATGTCCAGGGTGGCCACAACTGATTTCTCTGGCCTCCCAACATGTTTTCTTGTGCGGTCTGAGACTCAAGTAGAGAAGACTCTCCTGACAAATGCTTTGAAACTGCGAAATCCTCTGTGGTTTCCTGAATGCATCAATGAGTTTAAGTGCATCCAGCGTGTACGTACAGTCATATCAACATGGATCGTGAATCCCCCACTATGCCATCTCAAAGAACATGTGACCGATCGATTTGGGGACCGATCTGTGTCAGGTGTTCACTATGCCTGCGAACTTGCAAGTGCAGCCATGGCTAAGACAACCTAGGTCATGCCGCGATGCCGCGACGGGGGGTGAAACTGCCAATGATTTCAATGGGAGACACTCCCCCCACTTCTGGAGTTCTACAAGGCGTTCGAACAAAAGGATTTCACCTACACAAAATCTGAATACCACGTATGGTGTGTTCAAGAGTCCCATAAGAAAGCCACAGCACAGTCCCCAAAGAAGCCCAGTCACGTAGGTCTTCTCGACAAACTTCGGCTGAGCTGACCTGTGAGCAGCCCAGCCAGACCCTCCATTTCCCATCAGCCATTGTAGGAATCAAGACCATCCAATTATTGTATTCATAGATGGGAATCATAGCTTTCATGAACCTATGCCATATCCTTCCCTATCCATCATGAAGCGGACATGTATTCATAATCCATATCCTTCAGATGGGAATCATGACACCTGTGCCATGGACACCCGCATCCACCGGGGCCTGGCCAGGCCCCAGAGGGGCCATGACCGGTGCGACTTCGGAGGGGACAGTTGTCTCCAAGATCCAAATGATTCAATAGGGATCCAGAGCGGTAATAGGGATCCAGGAGTGCAGATTCACATGCCCTGAAGTGCTAGGGTGGCGTCTGTGTTGACCCTGAACATCGATGGCGATGGGCGCATTGGATTAAAAACACTCCCCAACATCGGAAGTGGAAGTGGAAAACCATCACCTGTGTGGTAGGATTTCATGGTCGGTCCTTTCAGGGCCGAGGGTTTTCCACTTCTATGATCAGGGCCATGTTTCTCAGTGGTTGTGTAAGATCACACTGAACTTAACTGAACAGAAGCATCCCTTGAGCCACACGAGAAACCCAAACAAATACAGAACAATGCCACCTGAACAAGAAAGACAACAAATCAGATCACCCCAGGGTGAAGTTTTTTTATCACACATTCTACTTCAGAATTGCTTTGACATCCCAGATGAACCAAACATCCATCCATAATTACTTTGAAACGTTCCAAGTTGATAGGCCTACAGGCAAGCGTCGACCCAAAAGGCTTCACCACAACCTCGTGCCTTTGGATGGTTCCGATGACACCTGGGATGGCCACCACCTGGGTGTCAAGTTCATCCGTCGTCGACGGTGGCTCTGAGTCGAGAATGAATGATGTTCAGCGGTTGAGCTGGTGAGTCTTGGGATTTCAGATTCAAGAATCTTCATATAGCCACGGGGTCCGCAGGACCTTCAGTTTGTGACCGGAGATCCCAGCTGAGGCCACGAATCGTCGGTCACAAACAGAGACTCCTTTGAGGGGTCACAAACTAAAGGTCCTGGATCTTAATCCCGTTTTGATTGATCATGGATTTACAGTAAGAAGTCAAGACTGAAGTCAAGCTATACTGGTGATCTGCTGAGTCTCAGCCGTTTGCAGGTCCTGCATCAAACACCCATCTGCTGAACTGGCCCAGTGGTGCAAGTGACGTCCATGGAGCAGTTGTCTCAGTCGTTTGGAACCATCTTTCAATTTTGAGGTTCTTCGTAAGATAGTCTTGACTTGGTCCTTGACTTGCTAAGGCACCTGCTCAGAAGAAGAGCAACTTCCAAAGAACGATAAGGGCGAACGCCTACTATCTCAACGGCCCTGGCCTTTTGGCAGGTGCCCACCGCGTTCGGCCCCGTCCCACCCCGTTCGGCCCCGCGGCGAAGAGGGCGAAGGCGGTACCCAGGGAGAGCTGGGAGGGTTCCAGCCTGAGCAAGCTGGAGCGAGCTGGAGCTAGAGCCAGGCTGTGGGAGAACAAGGGCACAGGGGGCACAGTGGGGCGCAGGGGGCCCACCCTGGCCCAAGATGTAGCCCCCCAGGACACAGCTCCGAAATTTGGCGCTTGGCAACCATTGGACTCAACCATTGGCAGCTGGACTCTGGACCATCTGTTTTATCATGTCGTTACCACCTGGGAAAGGGCAAGCCTGGGTAGTTCCATTACCCAGACGCGCGACCAATGAGACTGCGTTCGCAACTGGCAGTTCTTGTGGTTCTTGGGTGGTTTTCATGTAGGCCATATTTGCAGTCCCATTGGTCGAGCTTGGTTGAAGCAGACTTCACACAAAATTGGACGAAACACACACGCCAAAGCTGGCTGCATGGCGACTCCGGCTGTGTCCGTAGCCAAGTCCAAAAGGCCCTGGACACAGAAAACGACAGACTTCGGAGACTCACCTGCTGAGGACCTCCAGAGACTCGCCATGGGCATTTCCCGTTTGGCTTCGACCATTCAAAGAGTTCGGTTGGACCTTGTTGTGTAGTGTAAAATCCTTAGTAAACAATGGTGGTTCGGTAAAGCCCATTGAAAGCAATGGTTGTTGGAAGCCTAGGGATTTAGTTGGTCTGCTATCATATTCCACATCGCACATGCCATCAGTCCTTCCTTGGCCGAAGTCCACCGACTAAGCCAGGCTAGGACCACATATATCGGCACCTCTCCAGGACTTTTGGGACGGCGACCGCTGAGTTGGCGGTGTGGTGGGTGACACCGGTCGTGGCTCTCTATGTGCGGAGCATGGTCCAAAGGCCGGAAACGGAGTCTGGTCCGTCCCCGCTAAAGAGATTGCGGCCAAAGAGTCACATGTGCCGAGAACCACCTGCGGTTCTCACTGAATGGCGACGGCATTGACCCCGTACATGACGGGGATTTTCTGTTAATAGAAGACCCTTGAAGACCCCAAATATGATCCTACCTCCAATCATCTCCAGTCCCAAGGAGTCATTGGGAATTCGCAGAATCACCTCCTAGCAAGAAGCATCTGGATTCCTCAAGACCTTCAACAAAGGAAACAAGTGCTTCGTCAGTTGGGTTCATTTGAAGAAGTCCCTCATGTCCGCTCAGGACCTCTCGTGTCCGTCCCAACCAAGTCCGCTTTCAGGACCTGCTTTCCAATTCAGCTTAACCCGGGTGATTGTGCAAGTTCTCCACATGGCCATTCTCCGAACATTGGTCCTGACCCGTGAACCGCCCAGCTTCGCCCAGCTTGGCCCGCTCCCTTGGACACCCAAACCCTGGGAGGTTCGGTGGTGGAGTGCCCAAGTCTCCTGCCGCCTGGCGGCGGAGTCGGGTGGGCGCGCGCGCCCTGCGCCACCGGCGGAGATGGTTTGGGGGCGAAGAACTTCAAAGATGCAGGTTTTGGTATGTAGGTTTGGGTTGGAGAGTTGGCCCAGCTGCCTGGGCAGGTGGTTTACCCTGTTTCTTGAGACGAAGCTGTACATGAACGCTAGCTGTGGAGTGCACAACAGAGTCGATGAAGTTCAGTTCATGTTCATATACCCTATCCCTAGCCACTAGCCTAAACCTTCAAGAACCATTGAAATAAAGGTTGGCCTGGTTTTGTAGTTAGTGTTGAATCCTTGGTAAAATAACGGTGGTTGTCTTAAAGACCTTTACAGTAAATCAATGGTGGTTGGATAAGTGCGGGACCCAAGTAAGGGATTCAGCTCCCTAATACTATACAGTAAAATCTGGACTCGGGGGCCTCTGCACCATCTAAGGTCTGAAAGGGGTTTGTCAAACAGGCAAAGGGTTCTGTGTTCTGTTCCGGACTCCTGACCCTATTTTTTAAAAGCAAGTGGAGCCCAGAAAACCCCCGCCCCTGCAGACTCGCTCGCTTTCCCGTGGACCTAAAGTCCTTCCAGAGCTGAGCAATCTGCCCGACCACGACTTCCCCGACCAACTCGCGCACCCTGGACACGCGCGGTCGCAGGCGGCCGACCAAACCTGGCGGTCGTTGGCGAGTTGGCGCAGGTCAGACTGCTCACAGGTGAGTCAAGTGGAACCTGATGGATCTCTTTTTCCGGTTTCCAGTTCAGCTTGGAAGGGAAATCAACTCTCAGGCGCGCTTGAAAGGAACAGAATCCACCAGGTTGACTCTATTGGGCCGGAACAGTGAGAGGGGGTCGGTGACCCCCCATTCAAGGCCTAAGATCTTCTGTGAAAAATCCCATGCTCCATCATTGTCCATTGCCTGTTTGTGATGCTTCATTGACACTCATGACTCCGATGTGGATGTTGATGCAGGGGATCAGGTTTGTAACCACAAGTGGACTTTGTGAGGACCGTTCTAACCCACCGCAACACATTTCCAGCCGCAAACGCGTCCATATCCGCAAGTACCTCGCCTCTGCCAGTGAGGAAGCATACCTAACAAGAAAGGGGAGGTGGTGACACCCGGCAGCTTTGCCTGGTGACTTGGAAGCATTGCATTGCTTCAAGACATAGAGCGCAAATTGAAGAGAGAAGGACGTTTCTGTGGATTCTCTACTAAGCTGATGAAGCCTAACTGGCATTTATACTCAAATCTGTTCTCGGGGCTCTTGGCACAATAACATTGTGTTCTCCAGAGCCAGCTATACATGACCAAACAAATCAATATGCACATTTGATAAAGTTGACCAAAAACAGCACAGCACAACAAAACAACAAAAACATGCCGAAACATATTAATTTGCAGTGGTGTTGCATCTTCTCTCTCTCTCTCTCTCTCGTCTTCCACCGCAAAATATGGATGACTTATCAGACTTATGTCCCAAACACTCCACAGGGCTGCCATATTTGTCTCATGAAAGGGTGGTTTAGGGGATTTATTCCACCAAGCAGTGTCTGGGGGCTGACTGCAGCATGCCTTCTCACCCCGATTCGTCTCTGTTCGATTCGTTAAGCCATCGTCTCCCTGCTGCCATCGCTGGAAACTCCGAAGCCATCGTCGCCACCGTGCCGCACCTCGCGCACAACCCCCACGGCCACCAGAAAGCACAGCCTCGGTCGGGAGTTTCAAGGGATCTCATGAATTGCAAAAGGAAGAACATGTAGTATTTTCTTCACATGATACATGCATGTGCTCAACCTGCCTGCCTGCCATCTATATGTGCCTCCATCTTGAGTAAACGATAGTGTTCCCAGTGATGAAAGGTGAGCCCTGACCCTGTGCATCTCAGGCAGGCAGTGGTGAAACACACCAGGTAGTATCTTCGGTGCTCCAGGGGACTTGTCCATCAACAAGCATCTGTCTTTGGCAGATGACTTGTTTCACAGAAGTTTGGTCCTCTGACAGCTACATGCATCCCGATGCATCCCTAACGATCCGTTTTGAAGAGACAACAGGACTTCTGTGCCGTCCAGAATCCCACTAGCAAGCTCCGGGAGCTCTACGTGCGGACCCTGGAACTTTTTCAACTCACTGAGCCCTTTGACGTGGTCGATCTGGGCCGAGCGGCTTCGACTTTGCCGCGAAACGTTATTGGTCTTTGATGTGCTACACTAGTCACTAACACCAAGTGCACAAGCATGTAAACATATACATATGCCGATTATATATACCGCAACACAAGTATTCCATCTTGTGAAAAACAACGTTACAGTCATTCAACCTTCGTTCGGTCCAAGCTGCGCTAGCCGCGCAAGGGACCGGCCCCACCGGCCACCGCCTGGCGCCATCGTGCTTGTGCCTGCTTAGAGTGATCCCCAAATAGATACTGGCACGGTTTCCAATACATTTTCTACGTAGGGATCTACGTTTCTATCTATTTGGGAGTCTATATTACAGATTATGCCTCCTCCCAGTGGATGAAGGTAAAGGTAGATGGATGGGGCACAACCCATCTTCTAGTGCCCAGCCTCTCCATCTGCTATGTCTTTTGACCTCTCTAGGGCAAGCTTCATCGGTATGTAGGCAAATATGGCATATGTGGAGTGTTTTGGGACCGACCTACTTGTATGACTCCGGGGTGTTCCAAACCTTTCCAGTGCCCGGTCTGCTGTTCCGGCATGCCATGCAGCGTCGGTTTGGGAGCTCTTGGTGTCTTTGGGCAAGAAAAAGGATCGAATTACTAATTGAGTAATGAATTGTTCTCACGTGAGAAAAAATCATTACTCAATAAAGGATCGAATTACATATTACATAATTAACTGGCATGAACTGGCCATTGCCACCAGTTCATCCATGGAATTGGCCAATTGCACCGGGGCACTTCAGATCGCTCGAAGTCCAAACCCACCCGCCTGCCCCGGTGGCGCTCTTTTGGGGCGTCTCTCGCGAAACGAAGTCGCAGCCAGGGGGCATCAAGCAGGCATGAGAAGAACCAATGGTACTACCAATGGTCTTGGGAGTCCAAACTGCACGATGCTGTGGGATCAACGTTGGTGTGGGGGGTACCTCTACGTCAATGTTCTAGTGGATCCCCCATGTTCTAGTGTCATTAGCAGTCCGACTCGTTGGAAGGATGTGTACCTGCTTTTGTTCCAACTGCCGAAGCATTGTGCAGGCGTCTCCCTCTAAATAACAGCATGTATACAAAAGACACCTGGGGCAGAAAAGACATGGCGAGTACACATGCCAACTGGGCCAGTGATTTCAAAGTCCAAACTCTTCATGCCTAATGTTCTATCCAAAAGTTATCCAAAATTTTGCTTTGGGCCTAAAAGGAAATCGAATTGATGCATGTCAACAATTGTTGAACATCCGCCGGACCCTGTCATGTCTCAAACGGCCATCTCTCAACCCCACATGGCTGTGGTTCAAACGATTTCTCATCCCTCAAGGATGAACGCAAACCATTTGCTCCGCATGGTGGCCAGGCCCCAATCCCAACAGAGAGCACAGTGGAGGTGATAGGGTCAGACGCTGGAACCCTGCTTCAACGCTGGCGCCACGTTGGTTTAAGCAAACCTTGGTGGCTTGATTAGGGACGCAAGCCAATGAGCATGCACTGGAATTTGATGGAAGTGGTGACTTTTGTTGGAAACAACATGCGGCGACAGTTGGATCCACAAGGGTCTTTTACACATTAATTCACTCAGCAGCTGACGTTGATGATTATTCAGTTCAGTTCTTTTCTCAAAGCAATCTCGGCAATCTCCCAGTGCTTCGCAACCGCGCCCATCTACACAACTGCTTGGCAGCCTAATTTTTGAAGGGAGGGCTCCTCAGCCAAGTATATATATATATATACCAGGGTCATCCAATGGGTGTCCAATAGACTACCCTACCCTACTTACAGGTCCCCATTGCCCGAAAACGAAGATGAACCGAAAATCAGGATCCCGGCGGCTCGCCCCATCCATGGACGTCCATGATTGTTGAATCAACGTCCATGGATGATTTATATGGAGGTTGCCATAAACGGGGACAAAACGGAGGGTTGATTTCTCACAACCCACTACTAAATATGGATGATTCGGGGTGTCCCTACACAAAGTGATGGACAAAAAACCCTCATATGATTCTTTTTGGGGGTGGTCAACCCGGACATGCGTCCGGATCTTTCCACTCACATTCCAGGAAGAGGGTTTTTGAGGGGACACTGAGGGGGCACCCAAGAATGCCCGCCCTTGAGAAGCAGGGTTTGGCGTCCGAAATCCTCTCACCGGTCGCTGTGGGTGACCATCTTCTTCGATCATCGAGTCGGACTGCGGCAGTGTCTGCTGGAAGGAACACTGGGAAAGACCTGGCGATGTCCAAGTAATTTGAGATTCGCATTCCCGTGAGAAGGAGCTTTTCGAAGGACTTCTGGGGTGCCAGGCTACAAAAAGAGCTTTTTCAATGAGTTCATGTTGCGACTGGGTCTTGAGTGCATGCTTCTTCCTTCATTCTGTACGGGTCTCTTGTGGAGACCATTCCTTCAGAATCCTTCATGTCTTCATAGACTGATCATGAACCACACTGAGTTGAATCCATCGTTGAATTACCATAAGTATGTTAAACTATGTCACTTGAAAGGCTACATCTGACAGATCACTTGGTTGATCTTGCTCGGCAGGTGTCACCACCAGCTTCTTTTTCAAGCAAACACTGCTTCGCCAGACGGAGCGACCATTAACGGATCATCGCGGATCTGACTCGTCGGCGCGGTCCAAGCGGTGCGCGGTCCATGTTGGATTGGTTGGTCCAAGCGTTGCTTTTCTCTATATAGAAGCTTGATGAAGCTTGCTTTAGAGCATGCATTCCAGAGGCTAGAGATAAGATGGCTATATAGATCAAACATTCCAGACATCCAGACTACTCTGCTTGTGAATGCTTGAGCTGCGTAAAAGTTGATGATGCTGGAAGTGCAACTGCAACTGCATGGAACGATACAAATTGACGCCAGACTTGAAGATTGGAAAGCGCACTCTGTTGAACAAGACATAAAAGAATATATGAGAATCAACTGATGGTTTTGGGGATGGCCATTTCGGGCAAGTCAAACCACGGGTAGAAAAGTGCGACCAACAGCAACGTCCACCCGCTTGCGAACAAAAACAATATTCTCAGTTCTACCCCTACTGAACGATTTTGGTAGGACTGACTGACTGACAAAAATCAGAAATCCATCTCCTTGGAGCGTGATGCCCCCACAAAATCCGCGACTTGGAGCCTGAGACTTTCCAGGTCTCTCCAGTGATTGTCTTCAGGGTGTCCAGGCCAAGGCCAAATAACTCAACCAACCACTGGACGGCGGTGTCATCTAACACAAGGTAAAGCAGCCCAGATCGTCTCCCACAGAACAACAAATGCGAACAAATGGGCCCAATCTATGGCAATCTCCATTCTGCTCCAGCCATCTATGTCTGTTGAAGGGCATGGTAGTAAGGTTCAAACTCCGTGCGCTTTCGCTGGAGACCATTCGTCGCATCATGAGATCCACCGAAGATCGGAAGTGCGTGATATCGCATGGTGGTGGCTGTGACCACCCCAAGCCAGAAATAAACATGTTCATATGGGTGAACAAACCGGGGTGGAGTGGAGAGAGGCCGAGGGAACAAGTAAATCCTTTATTCATTCTTCAAGAATCACCAGGGACCAGAAAGCCAAAATGATCTATCTATCTATCTATATCTATATCTAGTTCTATATCTATATTATGTTATATTATATTATCTTATCTTATCTTATATTATATTATATATATATATATGTATCCTCACTAGCGTGTAATTTAGAGAAGAGACAGCAGAGATGATCAATAGAAGCTGCTTGGCTTAAAGCAACTCTGTACGTGTGTTTGTTGAATCCATGAATGATGGATGCTTTCTCCAACACGTATCTTCTTGGAGGCTCCAGGTACCATTATATATATATACGAATACTAGGCACACCCCACATATCTACAGGACCCTCCGAGGTCACCGATGCATGTTGGTTCGCTCCTCGATGCTCCAAGCACTGTTCTCACGTTCCCACGCCTCTGTTCGATTGGATTCTTTCAGCATGTACAGTACTTGATAGGGCACCCCGGTCCGGTTTGGGGGGGTCTAAAAATAGCCCCTTGGAGGTGATGGGGAGAAAATGGGGGTGTCCATGAAAACCCCCCAAAAAAAACCGCAAACGGGCTGACCGGTCGATTGTGGCATGAAAGCAAAGAACCATTCCCGCGTCTGCGGCAGACGGTCAGTTCTCCACACCTTAAACCCCCGGCAGTTCCACCGCTCGGGTTTCCTCATCTCTCCTGATCAGTCTGAGGCACCGAATGGGGTCACGAACCATGTCACGAACCGTAGAGGAACCACGCGGCAACCCATGAGTCTGTGACCCCTTTGGTAAATTCTCATGAATGGGACTTCCAGCCCAATGTGTTTTCTCTTTGTTTCATCCATTGAGTTATATATATATATACAGTATATATAGAGAGAGTTGTTCCTGAAGCATCTACTGGTGGGGCAAAAACGCATATAGGCGGATCCACTCTGAGCCCATTTTGCCACCTGGTGATCCCCTGTTTGGCCTCATTCAGTCATTCAGTCCCACAAAAACTGGCTCAGTCTCCCAAATTCTGCCCCAATCGAACCGCCGACCTCCACAGCACCCAGCTGCACCCAGTTCGCTCTCGACTCTTCGCGACATTTGACCCGGGTCCGACGCGAAACTCATGGCTAGATGACAATCTGGCTAGGTGGTTCAACTCAGAAAGATATTAGTCAGTGGATTCAATCATCCGAAAACGTTGATTTTCGATTTTCTTGAAACCTATCTGAAACCACACGCAGATAGTTTATGTGATGATAAGCATCATGCCCGTGGGTTCCAAGAGATTCATCTCCGCGATCGATCCATAAATATGGCAGCCATGGCATACTCTGAGAATCTCTGAGACTACCACGGTCCTATCCACCAAAAGACGAAGAGTGTTGCACACAAACACACAAGCACGTTCCCTGGATCCGGATGGTGCCGGAAGATATGGCAGCTGGGTAGAGACCGACCGGGCACGACCTACCGAGTCGGTCGTTCGCGGCGGATGGGTGGGGCTCGGTCGGTGTTTGACCCATCCATCCCCGTCGAAGCGCTCAGACCACCGCTCCGGCTACTTGTCATGCGACACAGTTGACCAGGTGGACGGGTCGGGTTCCTGGTGCGACCCATCCCGGTCTGATGTGGTTCATGTCGATCACGAACCAACGGATGGCTCCTGGTGGTGGGGTTGGAGACCAGCTGGTGCAGCTCGTAGGAGGAGCCTTGGCAACACCACCAACACCCCAGCATTGTGGCGCCCAGGGAGACCCTGAACAGTGGTGCGACGTGGGGACGATCCAGTGCAGTGTTGCTGGCTGGGTCACCGTAAGGTGCTGAACTCCCCTATGACACCTGCATCCAGGTTGACCTGCACAGTACAGGTCGAGGGGCCTTTGGTTCCTGGTAGGAATCTGCTTGTTTGGTACCTGTTTTGGTACTTGGTATTTGCTCTTCTGGCGTGCATCTGGAGTGATGGAGTCTGATCTCGGTGAGGCGATGGAGTTTGCAGTTCACGTGATGTTTCGGCTTGAGACGCGTGTACACTTTCATTCTCACCCTCCTGACAGCCTTTCTCAGCTTGCCTACATTTCATTCATGGTGCACTTCCATGACTCTTTCAGGGAGTGTAAACCAATATGGCCCCCCCCCTAACGAGTGCAACTCCTTTCTCCGCACGGACGTCTACCCACCACGAGTGCCACAAACTCCTTCCTGTCCGACCGGACCCAACCCGTGGCGACCGGCCGTGGAGGGTCCAGCAGCCCGGTGGGTTTGGTGGGACTGGGGACCAGGTGACCGGTCCAGACCCTTTGTGCCATCCAGCTATCGCTTCCAAACCTTCCCGGTTCCCCTTCCAAACCGCAGGTGGTCATCGTGCTCCGATACAGAAACCGGTGGCTGTGAGAATTCACGCGTGGTCTTCGCTGGCGCGTGAAGTCCCACAGCTCTCCGGACTCCCGGAAAGGCTCCGTTGATGGGACTCCCGTTTAAGGCTCTGATCGATGCAACAGGTATCCCGGCCATCCCGGACCTATTGATTATTGTACTACCTGGTGTCGGTCATTCACGAACCATTTGGCTTGTAGAGCTCTTGATTCAACAAAATCTGCCATTTGGCTTGTAAAGCTCTTCATATGGGGGATGTTAATTATTCAGAGTCCACATGAGAGCTGAGTCCACATGAGAGAGCTGAAGGGTCCTGGTTTGGAGGTAAAATCGGGGTAGCAAACGGCCTTGTCTATCAAACCACCACTGCAAACCCGCTTGTGAACACCTCCCCTTCGGGATACCGAAAGCGAACACGCTCGCTGCATCGAAGAGAGCACCCCGACACCCTCGGCGACTCGCTTCCGAGGCACGTATATAGAGGGCGAGAGTGCAAACGGCGGCAAGGACCAAACCCAAGGTCCTGGTTGAAACGGGCCGCAAGGTCTGCCTACCAATGCACTTAGCTACTGGAGCTGCCCCACTCTGGCTCCTATTTCACCCACCACCGAAGGCGGATTTGTGGGGGAGTGGGGGCCACGGGCGAGCAGTGGCTTGTGCACTGGAAATTATACTCGCTTATGCACTGGGTCCATGTTCTACTCTCCAGAGCCTGTTGCCATCCTTCCCCCCACCCCACCCATCAGATTGAAATCTCCTTTCACCTTCTCCCCCACCCAGTGCTTGGCCCCCACTGGGGCCAAGCACTCACTTGCGCACTGGGCAGTGGGTGGCGGTAAATTGAGGCTGCTGCTTTTGTCCCTTCTAGGAGGATTATATACAAGTTATGAACATCTCACAGTCTACCTACCGTATATCGCTAGTTTATGGCTCACCAGTCATCGATTCCTGCTGGACCTGAGTGAGTCTAAAATCGAAGGGAGATCACCAAGATATCAACAAGGCAAAACAAGATTAGAAAGAATCAACATGAGATCCAATAACAGCCTTTAAAGAGTAGAATGATCGGACACTACAAGGGGTCCTTTGATAACATCAAGAAAGCAATCCAACATGAAGCAAAGGAATTACCAACAAAGAAAGGGAACACCAAACATATCAAACACTCTCGAGGATCTGTAGAAGGCTCTTCCAAAAACACTGATCTTTCGCTATTTGGTACGTCCCTTGAACAGAAACATCATAGATTGCAACATATATATATATATATATATATATCTATCTATCATCTATCCATCTATCTATCCATCTATCTATCCATCTATCCATTCATTCCTTTTCATGCAAACGAACAACGATGGCCGTGACATGCCGCCTTCCCATCCGACTCCCCCCCCATCCCACCGACCGGCAGTGAACACACGCGGAACGCCCCGGATCCGCGCTCCCGAAGGTCACAGCTTTGGCGTCCACGCCGATGCACTTCTCCCCCGTCAGCGTTGCAAGCACTTCGCACTGCTGCATCTTGGACGTTTCAGCTCGGTTTCATCTCGTTGGAGGGAGCTACAATAGAGCAAGAGCAAGATAGAGCAAGAGCACTTGTTTGGTAGAAAATAACAGGACAAGTGATACCACACCAGGTGAAAACACAAGCGATACCTACCATGCTGAGCCATGCTGCCTCACAAGACCTCATGTTGATACCTACCATTGTCCCTCAATGTTGACCTCATGTTGCCAAAAGACAAGCCTCATAGATCCTGATTGAAATTAGTCGCCGATACGATTACCTCATAGTTTTGGTCGCCTATAACATTGCTCGACGACCGACTCGTCTGCAGTCTTGATATCCTGTTGAGGACGGAAGATGCATACCAAACAGATAAAGGCTCCACTTGGGAAATGACATCTTGCTGATCCGCTGATGGAATACCAGGGTGGGTACAAACCGTGACATAGCCAAGGTAGTCTGGGTTAGTTTCCCTTGGATTTCCAACCAGATTGTTCTGATTCTTCTGATTGGCACAGTTTGGGGGGTTCAGGACAAAGTCCTTATTTGGCATAGCTCTTTGATCTCTCTTTGCAACCAGAAGCCTACGACTCGTTGGTGGCAGTCCGTCACTTGTCTCCGTTCCCCGATCGGGTGGTGACATCGGTCCAGTGGCAAACTTCCCTTCCACCAGGGAGACGGTAAAGCCGTCAACGATGGGCAAGAAGCCCATGAAGTAGATCTGGCGTCGATGAAGACCGTCATCGGCGGTTCACCGACGAATCTCTGAAGAGTTCTTCGGTTCAGTAGTCGGCCGGTTTCTGCCACGCCGCCTGGTTTTGGGCCTGGAAAAGTGGTTCGGACTTGGAAGCTAAACATGAAGTGGGCATTTGACATGCCGGATGTTCACCAAGTCGTGGATCGGCTATGAACCTAACCAGTCAACTGATGTTCGTTCTATACCTCGAAGATCTGGTCAACCCCAATACGCTCCGTGGGACTGCCATAGGACTGCCGCCCCATTCACCCCCCCTGGCACCATCCCAACTGATCGGCATATATGGCAGTCCCATGGAGTGCCTGGTCAACTGATTTGGATGGTGAACATGGAGATGTTTGACCGCGTTCAGATATTGGCCCGGGCAGAAAAAAACCAACCAACGGGGGGTGTTCTGTGCCCCGCCCAAAAAAAACACATGGTACCCACAAATAGTTTCAACACATCTTTCTGGAGATTCCTCTGCCAGGTGGCTGCTGTGTTCTGAGCTGTACAAATGTCGATTTTGGGACTACCACCTTTTGCAACCACGTTTAGCACCGAGTCCGTGATTTCAAATTAAGTGATTCTCACAAACAGCAAAGGACTCCGCTCCGGCCTTCAATATTGAGAAATCTCCTGTACACTACCCCAAGATGAGTTAGGAGTTGCGCCAATTATGAGATGGGTTGTTTGTTGCATAAGTCCTGACACATGTGTCTGAGAGAAGTTGACTGAAAACATTCAGGAGGCACATGAGATAGGAGTTATGCAGGTTAAACCGTTAAAACAAATCGTGTAATAGCGTTTCTCTTTTTATAATGCCCCATTTAACTTAGATAGTGTTTCATCATTTGTAAAGCAACGAGTTTCATTTATTTGTTATGTTTGAGTGTCCCCCCTTTGGAATACACCAATTCAAAGAGATAAGCAAAGCTCCTCTCGGCTGATCTTGATTTTGATGGTAGATGCATGATGAGATGGGAGTTGTGGACACACTTGGAAACACATGAGATGGAACTTCGACATTTGCACAGTCATTTCACAAGTCCCAACTCACTAGTGCAGAGTATAAGCCTGGTGAGTGTGCCTGGACTGGCAAACCAAAACCACTCTTTCGTAGACTCGCACCACCGGGAAGTTGAACCCCAGCGAACCCGGCAAACTTTGCCCAGCAGCAATCGCAAAGATGTCTATGCAATTGAAACCTGGAAACAACAAAAAAAGCGGCGTTCTGACAAGTCAGTCAAGCTCCCAGCTGTTGAGAGGAGTCATTCTCCTCAAATTCACTACTTAAGTGAGTACAACTTACTCAGTGCAAATGACTCGTGGACTTACTTTGCCTACAAGACTCGTCGGACAGACTCTGGACTGCCATGTTGACCACTGACCAGAACAGGGTGGAATCCAGAGATCATTCAAATACTCACCAAACAAGCAGCTCCAGTCCGTTCTTTTTGTTGTTTGTTTTTCTGGTGAGAGCCAAATCATGAACTAAACCTAACAAGTGCATAACAATTAGACTTGATATCTGATAAACAGTGTTTCAACAGAAGAAACACTCTCAGGAAACATGGAACAGAATGGCATGGTTCCTGGAAACACCATGTGCCTTTTCCAAAGAAAGGGGATCAAATCCAGCAGCTTCCATGTGGGTCGTTGGGTTTGTTCGTTACATATCAGCAGGTTGGGTCCGGCCGCGTTCCCGAGGAGTCTTTCTTGGCTTTCTCCCAGACTTTTGAAGCCCAGGAAACTTACATGCCCTACTTGTGTTCACGACTTGGGATTGACTGATTGCCTCCTCCAGGCCTGCCTTCATCCGAGTTTCTTTCTTTTTTTTTTATCTCAGTTCTCGCATCTTCGCGCTGAGATAGGCCCTTGGGTCAATGGGGGCAAGAGCCTTTGCGGTCACATCAATCATCGTTTCCTCAGACACTTCCGTCAACCTCTTCATCGCTCCGCAGCTCAGCTGTTGCTGCAAGAATTGACATTGATGCTGTTGCAACTACATCTGCAAAGGACTCGTCATCAAGTTTGTTGGCAGGCTCTGCGACATCTTCAGCCTTCCTCTTCAACGTTTCGGCTGATGTCTCTTCAACCGTAGATACGTCAACAACAACACGTTCAATCACAACATCCCTGTAGTGACTTGGTTCAGCTACAAACGCTGAAAAATGGTAGTTGAGGAGCTTCACTGAATCTGTGTTTAGTTCTAGCTCACCACCTTCCAGGTAGGGCATCTACTCAACAACAGGGAATTCGACGTTGTTGGAAAGACAGTGTTGGAGGAACAAAGCGACTTCAACCCATCAAACATGAAGTTTTTTGATTCAGTTTCTCTTGGTACACCTCCAGGGAACTTTGTGACGTTTGAAGTTGTTTGAAACGAATCTGTAGGTCAATCTTGGAAGCTCATGTTTGAACTCAAGCGGCAGACAACTGATCTCCACAAAGGTTCCTACAGAACTCGCATCGATCTTCTGCGTCAAGAACACTTGTTCCAAGTAGCGCACATCGTTCTCGAAGGTGTTCAAGCTGGTCCGCAAGCCTCCTTCAGTTTGAAGTTCAAACCACCAAGATCACCAAACAGGTTTGCGTGATTCAAAATCTGTGCCTGTTAAATTGGTGTTTTGGAGAGACGACATCCAGGCACCGCGCAAAGCAGCTTGTGACAAAGCTCTTGTCACCTCCAATGAACGCCTCTTGGTTGTCCAATCCGAAGCACGCTCAAAGACACTTGGTTTTTTTGTCTTGCTTTCGTCTGAACGCACCGGCCTTCAAGGATTTATCGTCGTATTTGAGCACAAAAACGTACGGCGGAAAATCCGATAATCCCTCCGTGCATCATCAACATGTTCAGCACTCAAGGCATCACATGATGTCTTTGAAGAACTCTGTGAGAGATTGAACACCGCACCCCAAGAAAACCATTGTGCTCAGATCAGCATGAGAAGGTCTCTGCTGCGTACTGAAAAGCAAAGCTCCTCTGTTGCTTGCCCAAACGCAAGCATGTTTCATGAGGGATGTGGACACAATTCTATCATCACAGAAAGTGTTCCCTCTCTCCAAAGCCGTTTCCGACGTTGGGTAGCTTGATGGTGTTCAGCACACGCTTCTCTTCAAGCTCCCGTACTGAGATTTTGCCACAGTGAGTCTCTTCAACTTCGATTCCAACAGCATGTAGCACACTGTGCGTCATCTCTTCTGCTCGGTAGCACACGCAAGCGGAGCCCCCGGCTTGCCACACTGATAGATCACTTCAGTCAGCAACTGAATCAGTGACTCCGATCGGGCGCTAGCAGTTGAAGTCCGGTCGTGCCCACTGCGATCGGGCCCTTGCAGTTGAGGTCCGCTAGTGCCCACTGCGATCTGGCACTTGCTGGCGAGGAGAAGGAGGAGGAGGAGGAAGAGGAGAAGGAGGAGAAGAGCTCTGATAAAATCTAACAACCCTCACCTGGCAGGTGTGGAAAAAGAACCATAGATTGAGGTTTTGGTAATTTTTTTTGGCTTCCACCTTTGGTACGCTGCTTTTCTCATGTCCTTTGTTGTTTTCGGTTTGTTTGTGAAAGTGGCAAGGTAACATGGCAGCAGTGTAAGAGCTGTAAGCAGGTGGTAAGCACAAGGCACGCAAGCACTTCGGACTGCAAAGTGAAACGGGGGGCTAGGGACGAAAGGAAACAGTACAAAAGTAAAATCTGAAGAATTGGGACTGCTGTTGGAATACGAGGAAACTGATAAAACATGTTCTCCACTCTTCGCATAGGACAAACATGATCAAAACAATGTGATCCGCTAGGAGACGATAGGAGTGGGAAGTTTTACCACCGACATGCCCAAAACAATTGGACTAATCACCCATCAATCTGTGGATGCGTCAAAAGTAATGCCTGAGCATTCGATGTCGGTTTTAATCGATAGAGCAGGATTTCCATTGATTTTGAGCTTTTCTATCATATGAGGGCTTACATAGATGGTGGATTGGGACCGGCCACACGTCAATAGCAAATCAGAGGAAACAGCTAGGGCAAAAACATCAAATCAATGTGGGAAACCATTGTGCACATGACATGTTTGAAAGAACAAGTTGCTCAAATATGTTTGAAGCACTGGTTTTCATCAGATTTAATTACATTTGATCAGCGTTGATCAGGTTTGATCCAACTGATTGTGGGCTTTGCTCTATAGGCAAAAACAATGTAACAAACCATAGCAAACATCATGTTGAAATGTGTTGAACAAATAGGTACCTACTGACCGACCTGATGCAATATCTGAAATCCCAAACAAGGGAAGGCAATACACCAAACAGAAAAGAGAAAACACCCTACCCCCAAATAACAAACATCCTGTTTGTCAAACGCACCACGTCAACGTCACCTTCCGTCCTTTAGGGGGCCAAGTCGCCCATGCAAATCTCCTCCAAGAGCCTCTGATACGGCATCTTTAATCCGAAGCAACGGAAGGAGACCATCAGCACCTCTCCGTTTCTGCAAAGCAGGTTGGAATGGACACCAAAGAATTGGTAAGGGGAAGTAAACTGAAACAAGTGCATGGAATGCAATTTGTGCAAGCTTCGAGAACTGCTCCATGTCTGAAGATGTCTGAAGATAGAGGCGGGCCAGGCAAATTCTGGACTTGGTGCCCGAAAGAAGGCAACCCTAACCAAGTCTAAGAAGTAACAAACCATACCTCTCCCATGTTGTTCTTATCAACAGCGGCGTTGGAGGAGCGTGATGCAAATTACAACATCCTCCGGATTTGAATGATTGAATACTTTCAAGTAGCACCTGCCCGATTGGTGCAATCACCACGATCAGCAAAAAGGCGAGCTTCCTCAGGCAGGCGATCGTCTGCAGCAAGTCGTGGCAAAGGAATGGCTTCAAGAATGCTATGTTTCATCTTCTGCAGCATCTCAGAGTGTTTGGATTTGATTGACCCTAAGAATGTGTTTATCATGACGAGTTGCCAGTCCGCAGTCTACCAGTTTCAGCACGGCCCGCTCATTCAGAACAAGAAACAACATATAGATACATATAGAATCACGTAGTTTCATTCTGATGATCGTTTCAGCTTCACCCCAACTATCAGAACGCCTTATCCGAGATGAGGTGGACATGTCATTCTACCTGGGCCTTCCGTGCTCCCAAACAACTATATCATAGATTATAATGGAACTCTCATGGAACCAAGCCAACCAATGAATTCAATGGTTCCGAGAAACATCCAGCGACACCCCACCCTGGACTACTGTTGACGGACGACCTCCTGCAACGACTCACTGCATCAACGTATGGATATATGGGGTGGCCCAAGAGAATTGGGTCCCCCATTCAACTTCTTCGACTTGGAAAAGCAATTCGACGAACGGCAGAAGCATGCGGAGCACGAGAGAGCACGAGGGAATTGTGTTGAGTTCTTCTTCCACGGGTGCAGGATTTGACCCGCTGGCCTAAAATTGGCTATATATGCAAACCATGTATGCCATGTATGGATAATAAATAATGAATACACCAGTCCAACTTGCACCGTCCCACCCGAAGCGATGCGAGTGGCGTGAAAGCGCTCGAATCCCCCACCTGGAGTGTGGATCGGTGCAGCGGTCAAAGCAGGATTGGCGTGCAGGTGGGTATTGCCATTGATTCTCATCTTGTTTTGCCAAATACTCCGGACTTAAGTGATTGAGGTTGGGTCTTGTTCACTTCAAGATTGAGCTAATATATTGGGGTGCTTGATTTTGATGGGTCAACCTATATAGACGAAGTCTATGATTGACTTCTCTGGCTATGGCGGCTCATATGGATCATGCGTTTGGGGTCCCTGTTTGAGGATGGCTCTGGGATGCTTTGGGCAGGTAAGTTGTAACCCACTGTTGCACTCGCTTTGTCCAGTGGAAGTTGAATGTCTGTAAACACCTTGGGGTTAAGAAAGGTGCCAGTCCTTCACGCAAGCTGAAGCCCCATTCCCGCCTGGTAACCCGCAAAGGTTTGGGGCGACATCACGTAGCCAGCCACAGCAACGAAGCCTACCTGCGCGGTTTCGAACTCAAACGTTCAAGCGATGCTTCACTGAGAAGAGGATCGCAGCTTGTGGTCACCTTCTTCAAGATTTGTGTGTGTGGTCTAAATAGTGAGACCACCTAAGTAAAACAGTCTACGTGTGCTCGATCTCTTTGGGGAGTCTTTTGCTTAACACCCTGTGAAGGATCTTGAAGGAACGAGCACACAGCGCCCGGGGTCGGAGGAACAACGAAGCAGGAGTTCCATGTCGGTGTGCCAGTTCCAAACGGAGGAATGTCGGTGAAGGATGGCGTCTTTCGACCACAGCTGGAACTGGAAAGTACTTCTTGGTCAAATATTGAGAGAAGTACAGTTCTCGGACACGGAACATCAAATTTGCGTACTCTTGGATTTGCGATGTTCTGAGACCTTGAACCAGGTGGATGCAGTATCTGCGGTTACTTACCACCTGGTACCGCTTGACCTGGCTTTGATGGAATTGACCAGAGACTGTCCACGATGCGAAAACCGATCTCCTTGGTATATAAACTCCGAAACGAACGATAATGTATAATAAACCCACCAAAATGGATGAACACTTCGATTGACACGGAATGCACATACACTTCACCCTGTGTCTCTATGGTGGGATACTACAAAAGCCATCTCAGGTATTGATGGAAGAAATCCTGCGCCGACTAGACCCGGTTTTCTGCACTAATCATCCTATTGCCATCATACACGGCCTCCACAAAGTCGCAAATCAGGAAGATGGCCAAGCCCGTGATGATCCCTGAACCAAGTGCCTCAGACTCCACTTGACAGCCAAATTCACCCCAACAAAATCACCGAAAAATGGGTGTGTTTGAATAGGGAGACCCCCGAGTCCTCTCGCCCCTGGCTGGGGTAGACTCTATTTCCTGAACCGAACCCGGTCGGAACGCCTTGGGGTCGGTATACACGTTCCATCCGCGTGGCGAAACACCGCGTGGCGAACAGCCGCAGGGCGTTTCACGCGTGGCGTTTCACGCGTGACGTGGTTCAGAACGGAGAACAAGACCCCCCTTGTTAAGGCAAGACATCCAATCCTCGTGGACTCCTTCAGTGCCGACTGGCCGACGAAGCCATTCTTGTGGATCCTTGGTGATTCTTCCCTCCGGTCCCCAAACGTGAGAGCATGAAGCAGCGCCGAGCGTAGGCGCGGTGCCTGACTCAAAGCCAACAGCATCGACAGCGAACCGGTTAAACCTTATGTCTAAGGTCTTTCAAAGCTCAGGTACGAGCCATCTCACCCCAACCTCATCAACCCAGTAACCCAACATAACCCAACCCACGATACCCCGCCCAACATCTGTCTGCCCATGTAAGTTGCCAGGTCGATGCCCATCGCCACAGAGGATTTCTCCCCATCAGAGGATCCGGTTGGCACCGTCATCAGCATGCAAAGGCCAGCCTCGTCTGACGCCGGTGAGGACAACTGCAGCTGAAAGGTGCACGGCTGCCGGTGTTTGGAACGCAGGCACGACGTGGCCTGCGGCCCCCTTGAAGGGGGAGACCACCTCCCTGAAATCCTGTTTGGTGTTCGGATTTCATGGTCATCCGAATCTTTCAGGACATCCACGTCTGATTCTTTCCGGGTTGGAGGATCCTCACATGACTCAGTTTGAGGATCGCCCTGTGAGTATCATGCACCGATTGATCAAGAGGGCTGGGTCAAACAAAAAAGGGATCGATTCCTTAGAATTACACGCCAATAGTGCCAATAGCGCCAAATCAGCCAAAACGAATCTGGATTTACTACCCTGACTCAGCCGATTATAGTCACATCAGTCAACAAATCATAACTTGCCAAATGGGCGATGAATGATAGTGTTTGCTACCCTGTGGGCCCAAGTGGAAAAGATCGTCCGATGTAGGCCGGGTCGCTGCTGTCAAGCACATGGTGGAAGCAGAGGCAATCACTGGACCAGACCAAATGGTCATCCTGCCGTTGGAACTTTTTGCGAGGGTGATTCGGGCCATCCACCAGTGTTCAGATGCGTTAAGCGAATTGTTTGGGGGGTAAGAACTGTGGGGGGACTGCCAAGTAAGATGACGTCGAGATCGATTCAGGACAAGCCAGGACTGGTTTACAGGCGGTCAGTTCGGAAAGGTCCCACCTGCTGGGTGTGTGGTCTATGTCCCTTGGCCCAAGGGTTTGGGCAGACTCCCTGTTTGAGCCACACCCCAAACCCCAGAATCCCAGAATAGATGTGTCTAAAGCTACAAGCAGCTAGAGCTGTGCTGTTTGCCAGTTCCAATAACAGTCAAGAAGACCATCTAATCCTTTGTGCTTATGTCAAGCATACAACTCTCATGCCCACAGCACACTACTTGCTACTTTGGACTGGCCATTGACATGTCTTGAAAAGGGGTTCCAGCACAAAATGACAGGACGCTCGTTGAAGGTCCTCATCTGTTGCTCAATGTCCAAGGGCATTGCAATGTCTGCAGTCCTTACGCAATCCACTTGCCAGGACAAGAGTCCGAACATGTTGCTCGGCTTTGTCTGTCAGCGCCCATGGATGTTGATTACTTCATTGTCCGGGAGCGCTTAATGGTATATTATACACTCCCTGGAACGGCCCCATGGTTACGTGGACGAGAATGGCCCCTTTCGTTTGGAAGACCATGAAATCCACGAACCAAACAGGTGGTGAACTCCACGTAACCATGTTAGTTTTCGGGAGTGTACCAGCTGCTACTAGCACATGGATGACTCGTTTAGCACCATAGCGGACCACTCCGCTTACATGCTCCATAGGACATGCGGCAAACTGGCTACACATATCCCAAGAAATCATCGCCGTCGCCGTCATCATCAAATGGTCCATTTGTATATACTGTGTGTACTGACTTTTCTATCTATTCCATCTCCCAATTGAAACTCCATATCTAAAGGGCCCCCATTGCCTCTGACAGTCCGTCCTACTTTACATCTACACCGTCAGAGCAGTTCCGCAACTTCTCGGCAGCTCCTGGCAGTTCCCAACGCATCACATAACGCAACTCGACGCGCAACTCGACTCGTCCGAGTTGACGGGCCGAGGCCAAACTCAGAGCTTCGGGGAAGAGTCCGTCTCGTGGTTTTTGCTGCTTTCTCAAGAAGTCCTGTGTGAGGATGATGCTTCAACGAATCGCTTCCAAAACGAATCCAAGGATCGAAGTGAAGGCCGTCAAAAGCAGCATTCCCAACTCCTGGCGGGCAAGGGCCGTCAGAACAACGCTGAAACGGAGCTCCCAAAGGCTCCCTCTTCAGTGCTCTGAAGAGCGACGCTACCAAAAGCTTTTGGTCTGATGGGGGATGAGGACTCCATGGACCTATCTACAGCATTTTTGGACTCTATGGACCTACCAACAAAAAGACTGTCCGTCTCCACCTTGGTGAGTTCTGATGTCCGAACCGTCCGAAGCCACCCAGTCAGAGAGCTCACTGTGAGCATCCGGACCCTCGACACATGTCTCGAACGCGCAACCTGAAGCTCTCGTTCTTCAGCTCTCCCAGTATCGGGATTTTCAAGGGGCGGTGGCTGGATTGGTCATTGAAAACCTAAAAATACGCAACTACAACATAAGAAGTTCTTCTATAAATACACTCACCATGGGTGAACCACCTGCTTTACTAAAGACCGCATTAACACCTAAGTCTTGAACTCCACAGAAAAGCTTCCAAGGCAACTCACATCTTATTGTCAACACTCTTTCAAAGTAAAGAGGGACTGCGTTGCAAACGGGTTCGCTGACTGGGGTCGTCTGACTTGCGGCTCGCTGACAGCCCAAACAAAAAGAGATCGCTCCGGCGCGCCCGCGTTTACTATGGCTGGGAGGAATCACCCAAGGTCAACAATCGACTGTTACCGGCTGTCAAAGAGGGTTGCATCTTCCGTCTTGAGGTGTCTTGAGGGAAGGCTGATCCACTGGCTGATCCCAATCTTCCGAATGGAGAATAAAAAATAGTCTGAACAGGAGAGCTTGCAACAGGCATGACGAAATTGCTCAGGGGAGATTAATATAGGGTCAGGGTATGTACTTCGCGATGGACCCTTAGAAGAAGGTCAAAAGGAAGACCATGGAATACCCATACCAAAATGAACAAATCAACGGATATCAATAGTTCTCGGGAAGAGGTTTTTTTTGGTGGTTGGAGGATTGGGGGTTTGGAGGAAACCAGCCACCTTGGCTGTCCCGCGGAACTCGCTCCTGCCATTGTCGCCGAGAAAACCAAATGCAAACTCCTTGGGACTCTCAACACTCTCATTCCCGCGCTGCTGGTGTACCCCTTGCGCGCCACTCAAAGGATGAACATCAAAAGCTTGGACGAAGGAGACCAAGCGGTGCTGGGTGCCGCTTCTCCAAACGGAAGAGAACGATATCATGTAAAGCAGTAGCTCTTTGAGACAAAAAACGACCAGTTTGTGGAGTAGCCAATCTTTGGCACCTTTGGATGGGTGTGATATAATGTGATACAAGAAGGGCTGGTTCTGAGTGAGCGATTTGGCGGACAAAAGCGATTTGGCTGTTGCCTCGTTTTGACGGCAACGGCATCAATGACTATATATATGGGATATATGTCTTTGGCGATGTCAGAAGATGTCAATCATTCCAAACACCGGCGCGTTTACGTGCAGGCCAACTCTATACATATGTTCCAAAATGTGAACAAATGTGGCTAATTGATGCTATACACTCAGCTTTTCAGAATGAGTCTCTTGCTTGGCAAAGCCTTTCGGTGACCCACCCAAGGCGCCCGTTCGGACTCTTGGAGAATCCCCGGGAGGGTCTTCTGCCCTAGTCATCGCCAAAGGGAAACGGTTGGTTGGCAGCTCTCAATGTTCCCCAGTGCAGTAGAGGAGTTGGTCCCCGAAAAGCGTTTGGTCCCGCGGAGCTCACGATAGGAGGCATTTGGTCCGTACAGGTGCGAGAGCTCGGCGTTGAAGGCAGACTGAAGGCGTTGGGTTTGGTCATGTGTTCTTGCTTGCCCTGCAAAAAAAATAAGGTGAAAAAGAATCGGACTCAGTCGATGCGCGACTGAGTAGCTTCTTGGAGCTGGACGGTAAATCCTGAATCCTGAATGTGAAGCAAGATCATTTCGAGTTCAAAGGCCGCCTTTCCCAAGCAGAACATGCCCCCAAGCCGGAGCAGAACGGAAGAGGTCCGCGTCGCGTCTGAGACGCTAGACGCGAGAGCTGGTCGCCGACTGGGAGGGTTTCCGACTGCGAAAGTGCATGTTCGGGAGCTTTTGGAATGAGTACGTGCTTTTAGCATAGCATGAGTCATGCTAATTGACTCAAACATGTTGCAGCTCAGATGAGTCGTACTGGAGTCGCAGCGTCCTTGCAAGTGTACACTCCAGGCTCTCAACACAGAAGACATCTTTGCAAAGGAAGAGCTTTTTCACCCCCACAGGATCTGTCTCGACCATTGTACAGTGTAGATGTTGGGTTGACCGGGCTCTTGAACAGCCTTCTCCCCAGTGCATCTGAGTGCTCGGTCGTCACCCCCAAAAAACACCCAAAAAGTGCTCGGTCGTCCGGTGAGGGGGCTTGGCAGACCATGTCAGACACCGGCAGACCCTGTGCGAGAACATCGTCAGACCCAGAGGACCGGAGCCAAGTCGCTGAGGAGAATGTGCTGCTTGTTGAAGGGCAAGTTCACAAGCCAAGTAAGCATGAAGAGTACCACCAGCGTCTGAGTCATGTGAACATGGGTCGCCGGCGCGAAACGAGAACATCGAACGCGTTCGGAACGAGGGCTGGATGGGTTTAAGCCACTTTCCAAAAAATAGGTGTCAACTGGGATAGTCATTCCCGAAAAACAAGGCGTACTGGGGGGTCACTTAAAGAGCTAACCAGCTATAGAGATACTGTATGTAAGATCTTTTAAGGGGGTTGCTCAAAAAACAACAAGGCCTTCATTGGTGAGAAACAAAAAACGTTTAGCGATTTGGTGGGTAAATCAGTGGGTCTCAGTTGAACTTGATGTTCCATCAGACCAAGAATTGCCAATTCAAACAGACCTAATTTGACCTAATGCACTTTGATACGAGGCCTTATTTTATCGCCCAGGCATTCTTTCAGCCCTCGCATGCAAAGCACGGCGTCCCCTTTCTCATTGCGTTGAGTGGTCCCCCTTGCCAACACCTGACGAAATGAAACCCTCTCGGCACTATCTGTGAATAGGCCTAGTAATTCTAGTATTAAATATGGCTAAATCTGATCGGGAGACACCGACCAACCCGGTGTAGCCGCTAGTGTAGCCTGGTGTAGCCGCTAGAAAGACGCAGAATGGACACTCCGACTCACTTCTCCGGTCAGAAACCAGGGGCCCATGCCATCCACGGACTGGCCCATGATTGTTGGAGAGAGGGGATCTGGTAGATGAGCCGAAGAATCCAAAGGCATTGCGTCCCGGATCTACGCATCGCGTAGTATGGTCAAGCAATGTCTGTGAAGTGGATCCCAGTTCGTTCGCCCGTTCGACAGGATGAGATGTGCTGGCTGGGTAGATCCTGGGACTGGTCTGGTAGGTCTGGTTGTGGGTCGCCCTAAGCCGGCCCTGGTCGATCACCCAATGAATAGATTATAATATCAATAGACATAGGTCAACCTAGACATGAATAGACATGATTAGACTATAGGTCAACCTACAGGGACTAGGTGCCGGGGCTTTGACCCACAGCTAAATTGGGTCTTTTGATGTTTCAACCGCTTCTCTTCTCACCTGGAAACCATCTGCAAGGCTGAGAACCGCAAGCACAGGTGCCCCAAGTGGTACACAAAGTATACCACTGTCGCCATCCTGCTCTCCCTTGCATATGCATTAGAATCTGAGACCCAGTATTACGACCCAGTGATAAAAATAAACATAGACGACAAACTCTTGCTTTGGGCTCTCTCCCTCTTCTAAGCACAGCCAATGCCAAGGTGTCCCTCCGCCGGAACATCGTCCTCTTAGTCCGAGAACGAGCCGCCCTTCTCGAGTCGCGGGTCACGCGAGGCGTGGCGCGAGGCTGAGGGTCCCGGCGAGGGAAAGGCCTAAGCCGCTGAAGTTCCATTCGAAGCCCAGGAAGCCACTCACTTTGGACAGCTGATGTGCCAAGCCTCGGAAGGGGTCACCCCAGCGCGCAGCGCAGCGACCCTCTGGACTGATCGTGGATCGCGACCAAGGCAACAACCAGCGGGAGGTGTTTCACAGCCCTCGTTCGCCCATCGCGTGAACTGCAGGGGGGCCTATTACAAGCTCTCTCCAACCTCTCGTGGAGAGAAGAATAAGAAATACATTGTAGGCTATGTAGGTACAGCAAAAAGCCGAAACATCTTTCAGGACAAAACAAATCAAGACAAAACACACAGGCCGCCCAAGGGCGAGAGTTGAAGATCCATATATATATATATATACTGGGTCTATCCTATTATATACCTGGGCCCAGTGGATGATGATGGTTCAGTTGCAGGCCTTGTTCAAAAATGATGATAATTGTTTACTGACTGTTACAGGTAATAGGACAGACCCTATATATGGTCCATATACACATCGCTGTCAGCAAGACGTGAGGGGGGACCTCGACACCCTTCTGTTGGAGCAGGTGAAGAAAGGCCACTGTATCGACATGCCTCGTAACTCGTAGCATGATGGATCCAGCGAGTGCCCGGTAGACACACATGCGGTGTGGGATCCTTCATGCCATCCCATACCATCCCCACATGCGTTCTTGGCTACTCCATCAGAAACCACCCAACATCAAAGAACATCAACATACATCAAAAAACCTTCCAAGATCTTTCAATATTGACTTGTATGATTCATAAACAGCCTCAATATCTTCAATATTAAGCAGCTCGGTTGGATTGATTCATAAACCCACCCCACAAATGGATTGAACAACACATCCGCCCTCCGCCCTCCGCCCTTCGCCTTGGAAGGTGAAGGCGGCCAAGGTCAGTGAGTCGATCACTTTTCTACTGGGCCTCAGCAACTCTGGGAGGTCACTTTCAACCAAACTCGGCAGACGAACCAATGGCCCTTTCGTTTCGGCCATGGCGGCGAAACACCCTGTACCAACGAAGAGAGAAGCACATTTGTCCAACAATCTGATTGAAATCGTGTTGTGAGAACCCCTGCTTGCTTGATGTCTGCCAAGACAAACAGAACACTAATTCACTTGTCGTAGGATGAACATAATATGAAGAGCTGTCTGATACATATGCGAACAACTACAAAGTAACTATAATACATGTCACGTCAATGCATCATCTCTTCTGCTGATGTCGAAAATGAAAGCAAAAAAACACAAACAACGAAGAGTCGCTCTAAGAAAGACTCTAAAACCAAAGGAAAGACTAGACAGCACAAACCTAGCTGAGTTGAGCTTTGAGTATGGAATCTTCTCTAAATTTGAAACCGGTCTAGAGGTGCCATCTCAACGAAAGTGGGTTGAGACGAGGTGCTTGTAGACGATGTTCATGTCCATACTAAAGTAGGCCAACTTGAAGTAGGCCAAACAGCGAAGGCACAGGGCCAAGACCAATAGCAAAGTGGTTGCCTCAGAAATTGGAAGACACGTCTCAATTCATGAACCGTGACAGGGCCTGGACAAGTCAAAAACAGTTACTGTAACATGTTAAGATGTTAATTTGAAAACACCCCTACAACTGGTGCCTGGCGCTCCAGACCACACTCGAACATGAATGAACACCCTCTGAGAAAAGCGTGTCTAAGGGTTGCAGGGTGGTTCCTCTAATCACATCGGGTATGGAACTCACAAAGGACAATGACAGAAGCAACACAAGCAACCTTTGTAATGGTTTTCATGGCTTCATCCTTTACTTTCCTGTAACGAGCCACTGGGGGTAACAAAAAATTACCCTTTATTCCAGGCAATGACCTCTTCCAAGGAAATAGACCAAAAACCCATTCGCTGGAGGTCTCCCGATTCAAATACGTACCCAAATAGCTGGGGCACAAGGACGAAGGGGACGCCAAAGTTCGTGTTGATCTTCGTCAAGGGATGACTTGGACTCCGACGAATCACCTGCGCACTGTTGGGTTCCGAAGGAGGGACCTGGAACAAAAGTGGCTCAAAATGCTCAAAGCAATCCAACAATGTGACTCAACTAGTATATATTATTATGACAACTGCTGTTTGTCAGACTGAGCGAACTCCGTCTGAAATTCGAGCACTCGGTCTGACCTTTCAAGGGGGAGGCGTTTCTTGCGCACTCTGAAACCATCAGAGTGAGTGCCACCAATCATTTAGCATGGCATCCGCTGGGAAGGAAACCAAACAACCTCTTTGCTGACCGGGCTATGACCTTCCTCTGAAGATCCGTTTTGTGATTGAATTTTCCCATGCCCTAGGCCACCCTAGGCCTTAAACTACCGGATATACACTGCAGCAATGTTGGCAAAACCTCAAATCTTGTTTCAAGTCTTTAAGCAAAAACACATGTCGACATGTCCGATTTCAGCTGCACTAGTGGTTTTTACAACCCACAGCATGCCACAACAGATCTCTCCGGAAAAAGAATAAAACATGAATGGGTGTGTATCAAAATAGGGGGATCTCCCAGTTCGACCCCCTGGAAGAAAGAAAATGGACAAAAAACATTTGGTTGGATGTCTGCCAATGAAGAAAACACCCACATGCGTATTGACCCCCTAAATTTAATCTCCAAAGTGATGACACACAGACTAGCTTAGACTAGCACCGTCCCTGAACCACGGAAGTGGACACAATCCCCCTGCTTCCAATTCGAAAACTCTCTGGAGACATCCGCTTGCATGCTTGGTGAATAAGAGCGTGGCATATTGCTTGCCTTGTATAGATCCCCGTGTTACTATCTCTCCTTCTAGAATTCCAAAAGGTCCGGAGTCCAAATCATGAAACAAAGAATACCTCCTAGATCCTCCTGGTTACTTACGGTTCGGACTGGACTGAAGTCCCAGAGTTAAATAGCGAGAAGAGCAGGTCCTGGGTTCCAAAAGCAAGGTGGGGACGTGGTTAGTGACACGGGCCATTTGCGCATTCGTAGAAGAATTGAAATAGCCATGTTGTCATGAATATATGCAGGCGCCGGCAACGTGTTGTCGTTGCCGTAGCATCCACGACGAACATCATTATCTCCGCCCCACCCATATGTGTGGATGATAAGTTTGACCAAATATTTTCTATGCTAGGGACATTAAGTGACCATATAAAATCATATGTAATCATATATCTTATATCTATACCCTGCACCACAGCATGATCCAGGCAACAATGTCGTTCCCCAATGGCCCTGCGGACATAGCTGAAATGCCGCGTATACAGCGGCTGACCATGCTTTTGCACCATCTGCACACAACACAGAACCCGCCCAAACGAAGCAAGCCTGCACGAACGTCACTTGTCCACCCCCACATGTAGCTGAACATGAACATGTTGGTCAACATGAAAAAACTGTCAACGTAAAAAAGAATGCACGCCTCCAGTGTTCTGTTCGACCCAACTCTTTTGATCCTTTCCTATGTAAACCATCTAACCGTCTAACCCAAGTCACAAGGTCACCCAAACAGCTCGGGACTGTCCCGCTCCAGCCATCTATCCCTGCCTGCGCGAGCACAATCATGAGCAATCCCCAGATCACTGCGACACCCCCAAGGGTGAAGGCAACCAGGCCCACGTTCAGCTCCTTGAGCTTTGACATGCAAGCGATACGGAGGGCTGCGCAGAGAAGCGCGTGGTGGATGCAGTTTGGTAAAGGGAGTTGAGTGCAAAATGGGCAGGTTTGATCATGTCAATCAAAGACACGATGAGGGCACCGGGCGCACTGGGTGCATGCATGCAAGTTGCATAGTCAGCATAGTCTACTACGACCAGCCTTCGAACCGGAAAAGGAAACTACTGCTGAGAGTAGAATTGCCATGTCGAAGATCCCAAGGAGAATCATAACGGGGTGGAAGTTCTATGGGTGTTCAACGTCCAGGGAATGCAGGTCACCTGGTCCTACCCTATTTGATTCGGTAGCATGTCTTCAATTCTGGTCCTGTGGACAGAGCAAGTCATCTCTGTTCATGGGCCATTGGTTCTTGGCTCCGACGCCCTGGTTCGACGCAACTTTTCGAAGATAAAACCGATGGTAATTGCGATTTTATGTTTATTTCGTCCCACGCCTGCCACGCGAAATGCATATCTCGTTTCCTCCTCTTGGAAAGTGTATTTTCTCCCACGCCTGCCACACGAAATTATGTTTGTATTGCGTCAACATGAACAGACTCTTTGCTGTTGCTCATTTTGGACACACTGCCGCCAATGTTATGGCCACATACACGATGTTGGGGGTTCAAGATGCTTGCGTTCTTATCTGCTCTTTCCTCTCACGTGTTGCGTTGTCTTGCACAGGGGGGGCTTGGGGGGGGGCGGGCAAGATGATCAAGATGCTTGCGTTCTTGTCTCTTTTTCCTCTCACGTTCTGCGTTGTCTCGCACAGGGGGGGTTTTGGGGGGGGGGGGGGGCAAGATGCTTGCGTTCTGGTCTCTTTTGTCCTCTCCCGTTTTGCGTTCCATCTCTCTTTTGTTTCCTGTTTACGTTTGCATGTTAATTTCTCTGCTTTGACACGTGAAGGTGGAGGTTTTTGGACCCGTTCTGGACTGAATACAGTGTTGCAAGCTTTCAAAGAGTACCGCTTAAAGCGTGACTCACAATTGGGTTGCCCGCCATCCGAATACCTGGACATCAAAAAAGATTCCAGTTGGCTGTGGCAATGATTTCTCAGAAAAAAAAACAATAGGAAAAGACCGTTTGCAGCCCATTCTGCTTGTGTTTTGCATCCTTGCAGGCGCGCCCAACCACAGCGTCGCACCGTTGTTCTTGGCTATGTAATGGGCTCGCCACAGTATCTGCACCTTCACCATGTGTCCTGTATTAACCAGAAGTCTCCTCTGTCAAGGTCCCCTCAGTTTCACAGTCCCCTGCGCTTTTAAATGTCCAATCCTGTACCAATCTGAAAACATCACAACATGAAGGAAATTTCCTTGAAGACATGTTCCTGATCAATTTGCCGAAATCACTTGCTCACAGCGGTCCCTTTCCTAGAGCAACAATGATGAAGATACAGTATTTATAAATTCACTCCGAAACCACCCAGCTAGCCATTGGTAAAACGACGAACAGAACACATCTGTTTGGCATCCAAAACATAATTTGCAGGTCCTACTTACCGCGACCAACGCCTGAAAACCAAACAGCTACAACTCAGGGGCCCCCAGAAAAATTTGAGGATACCCCTGATGTCCATGATTCTTCCAAGTGATTGTCAACACAAATGCACTCCCGGAATATCCCTGAGCCCCTGAGCCCACCAACTCGGGTGTGGGAGGCCACTCCTGCCGAGCTTTTTGGTGCCCTCCCACAGCTTCATGGGGCCCCGCACCTCGTAGGCGACGCCTGCCTCGTCCTTCATCTCGAGCAGCCGCCGCGCGCTGCCCTCGGTGGACACCGCCGCGGCCGCCGCTTCGGCGGACGCGGACGAGGGCGTCGAAGACATGTCGGATCCGCCCCCAAGCAATCCGCAGACACTCTATGTATGCCGTATATGCTTACATTGGGGTGGTTTGGGGGCTCAATGTAGGCATATATGGCGGTCCCATGGAGTGTATGGGATCAGTTTGAGGCGCGACCCATGGAATAGATCGACGACTCCAAGTTGGCCGAATTCAAATGACGTTCAACTATGAACATCTGGACGTCACCAGCTTCCTGCAGGTGTTCCTGCAAACCAAACATCTGGAAATACCTGGACACAAAAAAAGCGAGCAACAGCGGAGTCTGGTTTCTGGCACTTCTCTTTGTTGATCCCCCATCCGAGCCCTCATCTGAATGCACATGAATTGGCAGCTGACCCCCATGCGTCAGACCGTCAGACCGACTTCAGCAGGATGGTTTGGAGGACTTGGATGGAATACATCCTAGTTGCACTTCCTGGGATTATCATGGAAGTGGAGTTCACCACCTGTTTGTACAACCACCTGTTTGTTTTTTGCATTCGGGGCAATTGTCCACTTCCATGATGATTCCAGAGAGTGTACATCCCAGTTTTGACTGGCTGGTGGCGTGGTCGCTTGGTTCAGCGTTGGAAGTCTAAGCACAACTGGCGCGTAACTGGCATTATCACTGCCGCTGCTGACCAGCTCTTGTTGGCACTCGCCAAATCAGAAGCCCATGCTTGGAACGGGAAAGCAAAGATGTTGATGCGGCCGTATGTGACACCAAAATCAAGTCCAGCATGTCCCAGTTCGCTGCCAATTCTGAAGTTCAGAGCAAGGTGCCAAGACTCACTTTGACTCAACTTCTTGCACTCATAGCTATGTGCGCCCTTAGTTTCAAAGGCTACAATGGCCGGCCTGAGCAACAAGAAGCTGTGGAAGGCCTTCTCTGCCGCAGATGCGTTTGCGTTGAGACACACAATTCACCACAGTTCGCCGTCCAGCAACGTTGAAAGCTTAGGAAAAGCTGTTCCAGCACACATAAGAGGGTTCAGAATTGTTCCCCCGAAAGAGAACATCGATTACTCAGTGTAATGACTATGACCTAGGATTAAGCAACCTCCCCTATTCTATGAAGCCCAGCTCGAGCCCCCAATACTAAACTAATTCAAAAACCTGAGTTCCACATGTCCATCACCCCAATCATGTTTTTCCTTGGCAGAAATCTCCCCTTATTAATCAAGCCCAGCTGCCCCAGAAAACAAACATGGGTTGCATTATAAATATCGTTCTTTATTTTTACTTTCTTTTCGGCTCGGCTAGTATCCAATATCTTCTGGCCCATTCATCCATCATTCTCATCCACCTTCTGCTTCTCATCCTGCTTTTTCTTCTTATCCTTCCGTGTTGAAACACCAAAAACTCGCAAGCAAAATTACTTAATTGCCTTTAATTGTCCCGCATTAAAGCTCTGGGCCCCGCCCGTTCCCCCCTATTAATCAAGCCCACCCTCTGGCCTCCATCATGTCTTCCATCTCTTTCGTCCTGCAATCCTGCTTTCCAAATCCCAATCAAACCAAAGAATCTTGTCTTCCAATCTCTTTCATCTCTTTCCTAATCATCCCAATCAAAGAAAGGTATGACAAAGGACACACGCCGAATCATCAGGTCAACCAAATCTGATGGCCATTGTTTTCTCACACAATGTTCATGAGTTTATCCTCAGATTCCTCATCTGCAGTTGCCAAGACATTCTCCGTGCACCGATTCACAAACTGCACCCTCAGCACATCAGTGATTGCAATCTCCTCAGCCCTTGAACGATGTCGATTGAAGAACCTCCAGTGTGTGTTCTCATACACTGCTGGGATGATGGACTTGTTGCGCAGTTGTGTAAGACCCAATCACGATCTGGTTACTATGCATCACCCTTGCTGGATCAAGGCGTGGCAATGCACTTGCCTTAATCTTGTCTTCCAATCTCTTTTATCTCTTTCCTAATCATCCCAATCATCCCAATCCCAATCTTTCTTAGATAATCAATAATCTTGTCATCATCTCATCAACCATCATCAGGTCATCAATCCCCTTTATTAAGGGGATGTGGTCTCCAATACCTCCAATCTCAAACCTTTAATTGACCTTGTTGACCTCTCCTACATCGACACTACCAAACAACAAAAATAAACAAAATAAGAATACCCCAATCACAAGAACAAAGGCGCCCCTGTCTTGGACCTAGAAAGGAGTCTTGCAACCAAATCAATCAGCAGGAGGAATCTTGCAGATCTACTGAACAGCAAACTCCGAACTCATTCTGCTTATCTGACACGTAGAAGCCATCCCTGTCCGACCAACTCTCCTGTGTGACGAGGTGCGACCATGGCGTCGCACAAACCCACAGCTTCCTGTGAGGTCGGAATCATTAAGCGGATGATTTTGGGTGGAGCATTGGTTGAACTGGTTGAACATGGTTGAACAACGTGTTGTGCTAATCACTTGGTGAGCTGGTGATGTATCTGGTCCTTGTGTTTGGTTTCTGAGTGACGGAAACATGATGTTCATATTCAAGCTCGTGGAAAGGCACCGTGCCCAGGACTCCAGGGCCAATGGTCTGCTCGGTCCCGCGGTCTCTGAACTACTGGGATGAGTCGATGAGTGATAGCATCTCCTAGAAGAAGCTACAACCGTAAGAATTGCTCTTCTAATTCCTGAAGCTCTCTTACTAAGGAGGTCGTTTTCCTGATGGGCGGCTCATTAGGGTGATGTCCCATCTGCTTGCTTGCTCATTGCTCACCGTGGCAGGGGTTTTACCTCCGAATGTCAGCGCTGTGTGCGACTCCACGGACTCCACGGAATGGCACGGAATGGCCATGCCGTCTCTTCGTTTCCCAACGGCCTTTGCTCCGAAATCAAACGAAGATCGTGCGAAGTCCACTTCGTTTCGCACGTTCGTGATTGGAGTCCAAAGAATGGACAGGGATACAGCGGTCTTGCGCCAAGCGAGACCGTCCTGGTTGGGGCTCCATTCACCAAAATTGGTCTTATTTGAGGCATCCCCTCACTCGCTACGATGTAGACTCTTGATTCAAAAAAACCCCCGATATACAAGGTTTTTACAATCCAAATTGGTAGGGGGTATTCATCTAAGAGATATCATGAGTCTACACTCTCTTATTCATTGGTTCTTTCACACCACCAGCCCAAATCCATCATGGTAAACTCCAACTCCAAGACTCCTGGTGCAAATACTGCAGCAGCAAGGTGGCATTCTCTGCCGACCCATAGCTGCGTCCCACCCTGCGGGCACACATCGGAAGGGAAAGCCGGCCGGAGACGAGGTGTTTACTTCGAGTGATCCCGACCATGACATATCAATCATTTGTCTTCATGCCATGCTGATTGCCATGGTCGTGAGCTTTGTGGTTATTGACTTTCCGTGTGGGTCCTTGGGTTGTGTGCTGTGGATGTGTCTTTGTGGTTGTGTTTGTCGTTGTGTGTTTGTGATGGTGTGTTTGTGGATGTTTTTGTTGTTGAGCTCCGGCAAAGAACACTGCCATCCTGCACTTAGTGCTTGAGGTGTTTTGATGAGGCCGACGACGAGGCGGACGAGGTGGAAGGAGGCGGAAGCGGAGGAAGGAAGCTGAGGCGGAGGAAGGAAGCTGGGCACGCAGCCCGTGTCCTTGCCGCAACCCTTCGGTGGTTACCGAAGGTAACTAACGGTTGTGCCCCATCCGACAAATCTAACAACCCTCACCTGACAGGTGGGGAAGAACGTGGCGGCTTGGACATAACTTGCAAGAACATGGCGGCAGCTCGAAAGGGATTGGAGGGGAAGCACTGAAGAAGGATAGAAAATGGATATGTGGTAGGGTGAATGCACGAAGGTGTATCATGACAAGTAGCTCTGAAACTATGCGCCCCACAACATGTTGCTTCGAGCGGTGAGCAGCTGAGCCGGCCCCCACTGTCCTGCTCATAAAGCTACAGAGTCGAGGATGCAAGTTGCACATCTCCTGCGTCGCTTCTGCGTCGGTTCTTGGTACAATCTTGGCATGTGCATGACATCGAGAAAAGGTTGAAACATGTCGCCTGAAGTGTACATGCAGCAGCATGGCCACCAAAAGTGCCCCAAACATCCCCAAACTACCAACAGTATGGTTTGCGTACACAAAGAGACAAGACACAAAGAAGTGGTTCTGCGAGGTCCTCCTTTTTCTCCGAAAAGGGCTCCTTCCCTGCACTAGGCCCTTTCCGACTGGTGCACTAAGTGGGTTGCAACGATTGAAAGTTCGAGCTGCAACTGTAGCAATTAACTCTACACCCTGTTTCCGGGACTCCAAGCTCACTTTGGTCAACCCGGAACTGCAGATTGCAATCAAAGCAATCAAAGCCCAGATCATCCCAAGACATTGGTTACTCACGTCCCTTACGTCTTTATCATTTCACGCCTATTTCACGGTCTATGTGTTTTTTGGTGCTCTTCAAAGTCATGTCTCCAGATATTGTTTTCACGGTTTTCCGCTCGATTTCATGATCTGCCTTTGGCAGATCGATTGATTTTATCAAGCTTCAATTTGGTCACCAAAAGTCGCACTCGTGAGTTGCGAATGTTTCCCAACTCCATCTTTCTTTTGTACTGGCGCCGTGAAACAGCTTTGAGAAGCTTCATGCCATCCTCATCTTGGAACGTGTGTTGATGACGTAAGTTCAATCCTCAGAGTTGTTCCAGAAGAGGTACTTTCGGATTTCCCATCGCCATGGGAGAGAAACAAACATAATCAGGAAAGAATTGAAACACCGCATTGGATCCAAGGTTCGTTGTCGTATCACCACGTCCATCAACCCATGCTGAAAAGCCTTTTTTTGGGGAGGTGACAGCCCGCGCAAAACCAAACTCTCGACTCTCCATGACAAGAAAGGTTTTTGTCAGTGCATCCACGAAGCATGTGCTTTGGGGACCATGATCCATGCCATGTCATTCATCCTCCAGGGTTGAACTAGCGTTCTTGAAAGTGCAGCGATGGGTTATTGAAAGTGTGGCGGAGGGTTCTCTTGAAAGTGCAGCGACGGGCTTCTGAACGTGTAGCGAAGGTTCTCGAACGCCTAGCGAAGGGTTCTGGGTGAAACTTTGTTTGTTCCAAAACTGCCACAAAAGTTGACCCTCTGCAGTCCTGCAAGACATTTCGGTCAAAATCCGATGTTGATACAAAAAGAGTAGCCCTGCTTTGCTGATTGAGTTTGATTCAGCAATTGACCTCACACGGTTGGAGCCTTTTTGAAGTACTATCAGTCCAAAAAGTTCATCCAACAGTGATGTGATCGTGAGAAAACTTTCAAAAAATGAGTCCATGAGTGCTCTGACCATGGATCATCCAGGCAACAAGTATCGAGGGGCGCGCTCAGAAAGGTTGAAGTATCTGGACAGGGCTGTCCTTGCCGGGTATTGGCAAAGCAACAAATGAAACACTCTTTAAACGGGCAAGACCACCACAAAAATATCAGAATTGCCATTGGACCAGGAAACATAGCAATGCAAGTTGGTCTCAAACGTGGATCCACAGAAGCCTCCGGAACCATTCTCAGCTTTCTTGGGGCCACCGTTGGTTGTTGCAGCGCTATCCGGTTGACAACATCTCGCAGCCATTCAGCCAGCACTCGAGCATTCCATCCTTTAGTTGCCAAGTAAGCCCCGTGCGCACGCTTGTACAGCATCCTATGAGTAAAACGACGTTGTGAATGTGGAATTTTCTCTTGCTTGGCATAGACTTCAAAGTCATCATAAGCTGCTTGTATCGACTCAAATGCACCCATTTGTAATGCCATTGACCTAAACAAATGCATGTTGAATCAAACTGCACAAAATAGAACAGTTAAACTCTACACTGTTGGTACCCGTGTCGTAAAACATGTGTTAAATGCGCTGGGTTGCAAAGCTCCACCGTTTGATGTGGCCACAAGCCCTAGATTCAAAATATGAAGCGTGCAATGCTTGAAGAGGTCGATGTGGAAGTGGCGAAGAAAAACCAATGGGCCTGGGCTTGCTATGGTCTAGGGCCACTGCTGGAACTTCAACCAATTATACAATATTACTGTGAAAGTGGGGTGAAAATTCAATTCAATACACCAACAGCCATGTTGCAAAGTGGGATCGGCAGCTGATCCACTATAAACTCTGCCGTATTTCTGTTTGTCCCTTGCCACCCTGCACCAGCAGAAAAATTTGTGTAATCATTGGCACCATCTGTAGAAGCCTTGCACCTGAAGCATACCAAATTTCCTGCCCACCAAGCCTTGTGTTGTAGCAAGGTTCGGAAAAAAACTTGATCACCTCGAATTTCACTGACTAAGCATCGAGTCCCATCAGCCAGCCCAGTGTCACTCAATTTGTTGAACCCCTGAACTATACGCTGCAAAACCGGGTAAAGTGTGGTGACCGGGTCGACGATGAGTTCGCTGCGAATCGAAAATAATAGGACTCGGCCATGTCTGGTACTGCGAGGCCGCCAAAGCGGAATATTGAGGAATAGACCGTAAATCTTTTCTTGAACACCAATGAATCCCAAATTTGCCTCGTCCCCGTAAAAACCACATGTGAGCACCGGTTTGCTGCAATCACTACGAAACTGCCGAGTTTGAAGTGCCCACGAGTCGTTCATGGCATCCATATGCCTCCAGAATTCACGTTGCTTTTCCAGTGAGACATCTATTTTGCACTCACCATACAAGTATTGCACCACGTCATAGGGGTCCAGTAGTGGGAATTCGTTCTCAGTTGTCGATCCATCCATCTTCGGGCCGTTGACAGTGCATGTCACCCACATATGTTCCTTGGATAATCATGGCGTGTGAATGCATGCAAGCGTACATTGCACACGGTTGTACACATTTCATGGTTGGATAATGTTTCAAAAAAACACCAAAACAATTCTAGATAGGTACCTTCCAAAAATTGGTATTACTCAATGCTCTAGATTCGACCGGTAGTTTTGTATTTCGATAGAAATCTCTTGCTCTATTGGTCTTGGAAGAGTACCTCGCAATCTTTCGTGTCCATGCCGATGTAAAGCCTTTGGCCTCCTGGACGCCACATTTCAAACACAATGCTGAAGAAAAGGGCATGCGTATGTTCTGTTAACTGCCCTGTGCATGCACATGCGCACGGCCTTGAATGTAGACTGTGCAGAAGCCACTGCAGCGCAAGCAGAAGTTGCCTGATCCAACTGCAGTCACATGATTGTGCATGTGCACATGTCACATAACTGTTGAATTGATCTAGCAAAAATTCTGCAGCCAAAGTGCACCGGACGCAATCTTGTCTAGGAGGTCCTCTAGCAGCGGCCCTGCTGCATCATTGTTTGTTTCCCGAGCACCTTGCGCCAATGAAAAATACGTTTGCTGAATATTGCTTGCTGCTGTACCCCCCACGTGTCCAATGCGCAGCGAATTCAATGATTGTTTTTCTCCACAGGTGCCCTCGAGTTTGGTGATAGAGCTGGGGCTTTTGCCCTTCTCACCCCAATAGACCAAAGTCTGCTCTCCCAAGCGTCAGCCAGAATGCACACCATTCACAGCTACATGATAGTGAACAAAGATGTTTTACAATTACTTTTCAATTTGGAAGTGGTGTCAATGCAAACTGGCTAGATCACATCCAGCTAAGACACCAAGTCTAGCGAGGTTCCACCACCGGCATAAGTACTCAAAATCATGAAGCTTCGGTCTTCGACTTGCCAGCCTTTTTGGCCGGCTTCAAGGGTTCCAAAGCTTTGTCAAAAGCCTTGCCAGCTTCTGCAAGCTCAGAAGCGAGTTTTCCCAAAGTTGCGGGCCCCTGCAATCAACAAATAGTATCCGCATGTGTCCAACCAGCACCAGGCAGGTGCCACTTTACAAACAAAACACACATCTGCCTCGGAAGTGTCAAGTGCCTTTTGTAGTTCCGACCTCTTTGCCTCTAAAGCCTGCTGCGTGCTTGTGATATCCTTCTCAATCGCTGCTTGCAAGTGGCTCGACCTGAAAACTTTGATATATGTTTATAATGTGTTCTAAATCTAAATGTGAACTGCAGCAAGGAACGTACAGTAATTGAGTGCCAAACATGGTAGAGAGAACCTTGCTCTTCTCTGCACCACTCTTCATCTTTGCGTTTGCTGTACTGATGGCCTACACCAGGTATTTAAAGAATTATTAAAGTGGGGAAACGTTTGTGCATTGCAGTTGATGAGTGTGCATGTCTGTTTTAAACTCGGCCCCTACCTTCTTCGCGTCCTTAACCTTGGCCTTTTTCTCTTCTGCCAACTCTTGTTCTTTCTTCTCTTGCTCTGTCAGTTTCTTCTCTCCTTTGGGTTTACGCTCTTTCTTCTTTTTCTTTTTGTCTTTCTTGTTCTTGTTCTTGTTATCTTTCTTGCTCTTGGTATCCTTCTTCGACTTTTTCTTTTTCCCCTGGAAAGATTGAGTACATACATGATCATCCATATTAGGTGTCCAGGAATTCACAAGTGTGCAGCACAGCCGGAAAAACACGCCGAAATTACGCTTGATGAGCTCGAGGAGCTTGAGCTGGAATCTTCATCAACTGCCTTGTAAAGGCGGTCCATCGACTCTTCTTGAACATCTTCTGTGGCATCCTCATCCAAGACCAAGAACTGATTGAGGTCCTGCAAAGTAATAAGTCAGTAAACTATTTACCAAGGCATCTGAATCATGAAACCAAGCGAGTCAAGTGCAGTATAACGTATAGATTTATGTTCACCCGGAAAAAATGCAGCACTGCTGTCCGGCAGCTCGGGAAATGGTCGAATCTCACAGTGAAGGTCAGGATCATCCAACTTTCGTTGGATGATTGCAGATGCAAGCGCTTCTCCAAACTTTTGCACGAGTTCTTTCTCCAAAAACCATTTCCTTACGCCCCTGCGTCTCTGAGTGTGACGCTCGAGTATGTTTTGGTAAAATTTGCTAGTCTTCCATTTTCCCTCATTGCACTGACTCCAGGCATCATACAAAATCGAGTTCATCGATGAGCCTAAGTGCATGTGCTGTGTATTATTTAAGTTTGCATATGACATAGTGTGCATGGATACAAACTGAGCCAGGAACTGCCATAAGCAGCTGCCCCCATTTTGCGGAGCTCTTTTGGTGTCGATGGGCCTAATCCCAATCAAAAAGATAACATGAATTAATATGGTAGGTATATTCTATAGCACAGCTAAGACTTAGACTTCTGATCGATCTGAAGTAGCGCATGTATCTTGCGTGTGCTGCTTTTCGTCTTCTCTCAAGATCCTCAAGTCGTTTCTCTTCTTTGATTTCCTCTTTTGATTTCTCTGGTGCTTCTGTGTCTTGTGCCTGTTTGTCTTCTTGTGCTTTATCGTTTTTTGGTTGTCTTTGTTTCTTTCGTCTGTTTCTTTGGTGCAGTGGGTTCTTTCGTGTTGGGACACTGTGTCACGTCAGCATCCTTTTTACTGCCGTCCTCAGTGTGTGCGGTCTTGTTCTCATTTCCTGGATGTTGCTCTGCAGGCTTTGCATCGTCGATAGCTGCTGCGTCCATTTTCCCCCGTGCTATGTTGCCGCTCTCTTGAAGCTGTTCCATTGTTGAGGCTCGCTGCAACTGCATTGCTATGTCCTCCGGTGATGGCTCTGACCAATCATAGGTGGTCTGTGTTGCGGATCTGCTGTATTGGCTGGATGGCTGTGGGCTGCTGGCAACCATGTTGTCATCTTTTTCCCAGGGCGGTGGCCAATCCCAATGCTTGTGCATCCATGGAACCTCTTCCCTCCATTGGCTGTACCCACCATACCCACACCAATCCCAGTCGTTCTGGTGCCTGTGTGTGTTCCCATCCCATGAGCCACCCCATGAGCCACCCCATGAGCCACCCCATGACTCCCAGTCGTTGCTCCACTCAGAGCACCCCTGGCGCCTGAACCCAATAATCTCAACTTCCTCTGGACTTCTTTCATTGCCTTCATTGGCTGCTTGCCAAACCCAATCTGCCAGCTGGCTGGCTGCCCTGGCTGGTGTAGCGATCTCATTTGGTTTTTGCGTGTCTTTATCTGCTGCTGGCTTTCCTTCAGGTGCTGCTGCCTGCTTGACTGGCGATGTTGCTGGCAGCATTGGTTCATTTGCCGGATGTGTTTTCTCTTCTTTGTGCTCGACTGTAGCTGCTGCTGGCTGTGCTTCAGATGCTGCTGCCTGCTTGACTGCCGTTGTTGCTGGCAGCATTGGTTCATCTGCCGGATGTGGTTTCTCTTGTTTGTGCTCGACTGTAGCTGCTGCTGGCTTTGCTTCAGATGCTGCTG
>CAXAMN010007557.1:1308320-1327536 GCA_963970005.1 Durusdinium trenchii
AATTTAGCTTGAAAACCACAGCTTTGAAGCCTCATGCGCGCCATACCCGGGAACAGAACTGTAGCTACTTGTAGCTACCCTGGGTCCGTATAAATACTGTGTTGTTGCATACCTCTTACACACCTATACAAGTTCAAAGCACGAATGAGACTTCAAAGCTGTGGATTGCTGTGCGTGTGTAGAGGTTCTCAAGCGGTTGACGGAAAGGGAACTTGAAGTACTATACCTGGTAGCTGCACTATGGCTACCCTAGGTCTCTATACCTTGCAAGGTGCCAACTACACCTTTCCATTCAGATGATGCAAATGATGCATTTGGCATTTCTTGCATCACCACCCCTCAAAAATCACCTCCAACACAACCTCAAAAAACCTTCCCTCGAAGCACCCTCCTCCCCCAGCATGTGCCGAGTTGACGTATACCTTTCTCGGGCCACCCCCCCAGACCCCCTAACTACTCACTTCGTTCGCCAGACACAACTCCGCTAGCGCCTTCTACGAAGGCTGGCTTTCGTAATATATACCAGGACCTTCCAAGAGGTGTCTGTAAATAGCCTCTTAGAGGTTTAGGGGGTGTCCAAAAACCACCTGTGGGAAGGTCCTGGTACTTGGTCGTTCACCTCAAAGTATCCCCTCCATTCATCAACCAATGAGAACACATATGTCTACAGTCTACGCTGGGCCCTGGATCGCCTGGGCCGACCCCAAACCTGCAGACCCTGCGAGTGGCATCACCAGGCTGCTGGGGAAGTTCTTCTGCTCCGTGGGGCAGGAGGCCTCCGTCCAGACACGGGCAGTCAAAAACCGCACACCAAACACGGTTTTGGGCCCCAAACGGCCATAGCTCCGCCGTTTTCCATGCCTCCATATCGAAGGCAATGGTGTCTGGAGCCTTGGCATTGGTCTCCAGAAGCTGCAGTTGGCTAATCCTTGGAGATGCACAAGAAGAACGAACAGCACCCAGGCTCCGGTACCTCAAAAAAATAAATTTGCCTTTACTATAAACCAATCCCAATCACAAGTCAAACTCTTTCAGCATCTCTCAGAAAAGAATGGATCCATCATTTAATAAGGAACGATCCTCTGGACCAGTTCGATCCGAAGAACGACTTGGTCGTTTTTCGTCCGGCCTCGGTCTTCGGAAGGACAAAAGGTGGAAAGGAACGAAACCAGGCCGGCCCGGCAGACCTGTGTATTGAAATAGGGAGACCTCCCAGGCAATGACCCCCGTGAAAGAATTGCACCCGCATCTCTGAAATATTGAATTTCTATATAGCGTATACAGGCCTCCAAATAGATAGAAAAGTAAATCCCCACTAAAATTGTATTGGAACCGTTTCTATCTATTTGGGGACCACTATATCTGATATTTGTTGTCTCCCCAGAAAACTCGGTGTTGTAGGGTCTTGGATTCGTGGTTTGTCATAGGTGCCGTCGATGAACAAATGCCGGCAACGCCATGTAACAAGCACCTGATATAGCTTGCGCTCGAAACTGTGGGACAGGAAGGAACAAAACAGCCGAAAAGCACGCGGTGTCAGTAGGACAAAGCAGCAGGAAATGGCAACCTCCCATCGGAAGACAGCCATTGGCACGCGCCCAAGCGTCTGCAGCGGGGACTGCTGGATTGGGAGACCACGTTTAACACAATTGCTGGCACACCTGCAATTCCTTGTAGCTGAGTCGGATTGAGTCCTTTCCAACAGCTTCTGAACGTAGAGGCCTTGCAGAAAGCGGAAGAACGCCACGAAGGCTGATACAGGTGCGAACTGCAGAGGCCTAGTCTTGTCCTTGGAGAAGAGCCTGGTTCTGGGATCAAATTCAACTTCTAAGACGAATCAAGCAGCATGACCTGGCGAGCCCTCAGCATGGCCTCTGCGTCACATACATGTCTGTCAAACCATGGTGGACTCATGTGGAGCACCCTTGTTCGGCCACCATTCCCAAGCAGAGCGTTACAACACTTCTGCCAAAACGAAGATATGGTTTGATTGAAAAATTTTGCGCAAAGTGACAGAATCAGAATGTTTGTGGAGGCTGTGACCACTTCATCATAGGACAAGTCATTGAAGTAGTGCGGGTCCTCCAGAAGCTAATTTTGCAGCTCCTGCGGCCTGCGGTGTCAAATGTTCTGACCAGACTGTCTCTTTGAGAGTGAACTCCATAATATGGGCGATGACACAGTCCAACCATAGATTTCCGTTCTGAATTTGTCCTTCCGAAAGGTAATTAGATGGCTAGATGGCAAAAGCGGTGCTGCAAATACAAAGATTCCGCTTCAGATTCGGGCTGGCAGCCGGACGCTTCTGGGGTCTCTGAATTTGCTTTGTTGGCGCAACTTCGTTTTCTGACACTCTTGACGTTTGATGAATTTTGCGCACCGCTTGACACGGTTTCTGCATGTCTGTTTATAATTGTTCACTTAAAATGTGTTCTGTTCAGGCCCTCTCTTTAGAGACCACAGTCTCTGGCCGCGGCCCTGAACCTGAGTCCTGGTGTTCTCCTCCTGTTGTCGTCTTCTTGTCCTCCAGTTGTCCTCTTACTGCCCTCTGGCCGTGTTCCCGAACCATGTGTCCTCCTCTTGTCCTCCTGGTGTCCTTTCGCCGTGCTCGCGAAACCTGTGTCCTCCTCTCGTCTTCTCGGTGTCCTCGCCGCACTCGCGATCTCCTCATGTCCTCCTGGTGTTTTGTGATGTTGGAACGTGTCCTCCTGCTGTCACGCTTGTGAAAACATTGAACTCGTCGTGCTGCGCCCTGGTCGCGCGTCTACAGACGCCTGTGTCCTCCTCTTGTCCTCCTGATGCCCTCGTCCGAGCCTTGTCCCCTGCTTGCCCGCGCTGCCTTCCCGTTCTCCACCACCTTGTCCGGGTGGATTGTGGCTATGAAGACAACAGCGGTGCAGCGTTTCAAGTTTATCATCCTTGGGTTGTTTCCAACATTGGAACTCAGGGAACTGACCAAAAAAACATCCTGCTGAAACTATTTGGGGTCTATGCTGGTCTTGCATTTTAAACGCAAGCGGAAATTCACAATTTCCGAATTCTGAAACTATTGAGCTGTTTATATAAATCCGCCCGCACCGAAGGTGCTGGGGCGTGTGCATCCGGATGGCGTAGTCAATCGCAAGATTTCAGCTTTAGCTGGGGAGGCGCTTTTTAGGCCAAGAAAACGGTGTTTTTGAAGGTTGAACATCGAGTGCAAAAAAGTCGTAAATAGCGGCATCTTTAAAAAGGTAAAACACGTTGGGCTTTTTAGGACTTGGCAAGCCAGGTAAAACTGACATTAACAAACACCAACGGCTTCATGATACGGCTCTAGCTGGCTAGGGCTTCGTATTAGCCAGGTAGAACCAGGACGATGGGAATCAATGTGTTTTATTACAGCACTGAACACCTTTTGAACAGCAGTTGGTCGCAAGAAGCACACGTCGCAAAGGGCCCCGCAACATCTCACGCACACATGAAGTTCCATGTTTTTCTACGCACTATTACTAGCAACAAGTCCAGAATCCGCGCTAAAGCTCGCAGTGTCAAATAGCAGCCGTGCTAGATGTCAAACTCACAATGTGCCTCACAGAAGCGTTCAAGATTGCCTCATTTTTGTTGTTTGCTCCCACGCTATTGGGCAAGGCAGCGGGAGACTGCTACCACAAATAGCATGCTTATCTGCTACATACACCACGTTTGTCTCAGGTACAATGGAGCGCATGATATGCCCCGAATGCTCCACTAAGACGCTCAACCCCTCGGATGAATCCGCTCCGGCAGCCAGCAGCTTTGCCCAAATCTCTTCTCCCAAGCGCTTCCAGTGGCGAAGCATATTGCTGATCTGTCGAGATTTGCTCACTCCAGGTTGGGTCAGCGGTTAGCGTTCTATAAGGCCAATCTGTAAAGTCTGTAACTCTCTGTCGCTGCGTGGAACTCCTTCTCGTCCTGTCACGTTCCACGTCGATTTCCATGTGTTTGACGTTTGCCGCCTGGGCGAGACGCTTCTGAACGTGCTCAGCCTTAGCGGTCCCTTCTTCCCGTCATGCACAACTGGTCGCCGGAGAAAGCAACATCAACCGCCTTACACGTTTTTCTCCATATTTACGGCAACGCTCGGTGTCCAAAATTGGATTCCCTCATTTTCTTGGTTGTTTTCATGCTTGGCCCGTTTTGAATGTTGGGCAGAGGGACACTGCTGATACCACGCTTCCGACGTCAACGACAAGTACTACTACGATGGTTGCTGCTGCAACCACGATTGAATCTAGCCACCACCAGTACTTACAACGATACTATGCTATACCGGAACACTAGCACAGACGTTTCTCCCGGTGCGGGCAGACCCAGCCGCGCTAGCGGCGCGAATTTTGGCCGACTGAGCCATGAAAACTGGGGCCCTTTACGGGACCCTCTCAGCCTGGGCCCAATGGGTAGACATTCTGCATAGTTAGATCACTCAATTTGGATTCTGATGTATTCTGATCATAGATCCCCTTGCCAAGATCCCTCTTTCTAGGAGAGCTCTAAAACCTGATACCCTCTCAGAAACCAGCAACTGCTTTCCCTCTCAGCTGGGACACAAACTTCCCCTTTCGGCCACGGCTCTGACTGGTGCCGGTGACCTTGGCATCCTGGAGAGAGCTGGCCAAATCCCAACGGTCGTTGTTGCAGTCGTCGGCAGTTGCCCTTCGACCACTTCTGTTTTGGGAGTATGGCTGGTTTTCATAGGTATACCCCTATAGGCGGGACTTCTAAGGGAAGCAAGCTGAGCTCCTATAGGCGTTGTCCCTCCAAGCCAGCCTAATGGTCATCAAAATCCAGGAGACATGCTCTAGAGTTCATCTTTGGGATGTTCATCAGGCTATCAGCATCACATTGGAAAACACACGATGGCCCTATCTATCCAGGCACTCACCTGATGACAGGATCGCCTACAAAATCCTACAAAATGCCTCTACATCTTTGCATGTGCAAAAACGGCGGTCCGGGACCAACACCAACGAGAGGAAAAGATTGGGTGCCTTTCCAATAAATAGTGATCAGATGACCCAAAATAGATCAATCAATAGCCCAGGCCCCAGGCCTAGATCTATATCTTCGTGATAAAGCTGGGACATGCTGGGATCAATCCAATGTATATCAAACTATATCAATCTAGAACAGTGTATGGTGGATCCATGCCTATCCATGTCTCACTGCATTCCAGTGGACGATGGTCAATCGAGACATGAAACCCCCAACATGAAGAGTGTGATCAGTTGGAGAAAATGCCACTTCCCTCGAAGCCCTTTCTTCTCTTGCAGCTGGGCTTCTTGTCCCGTCCCTTCCGTTCGCTTCCATTGCGCCGACCGAGGTGGATTGGGCGGAACTGGGCCGGACGACTGGTGGGCCTTCAAATGCACGTCTCGCAGGGCGCCCACGTTGATCGGTGGCATCTCCAGCCAGCCTTGTGGCACAGCCGTCCTGAGCGATGGTGGCCGATGTTTCACAAGGCTTTTCTGGGGGGGGAAGATCTACGTGCACGCCAATGCTCATGTCCACTTGTTGCAGAGGGAGTGTTGGCAAACTGTTCAGTGAAAGCATCTAGGTATGGGAACAGTTCTTGGATTTCTGTCGCCACCATCCTAGGCGTGATCTATGGTAAACATGTTTGCTCGTGCTAGTGGAGAAGATCCCACCTGCAAACTAAAAAGAAGTGAAGAGGTCGACGGGGCTATTTCCACTTTATTGGGCATGAAGAGTGAGTCACCCGGTTTCCACCGGTGCGGAAGGTTTTTTCGGGACCATGAGTCTTACGGGCGATCCAAATGGAGTGATCCAACTCCTTGAAGAGTGCAAGTGCCACACTTCTCGATCTCTCCCCGCCGAAAATGGGCGATCACGCGGGAGGGCGGCGGGCGCCGAACGTGAAACACGAGCGTTTCGACGAACGGGGGGCAGCTCCGATCGAATCCGAGAACGGAGCTGAAACAACTAAAGAACTGAGAACAACAGAGAACAACCAGAAACAACTTGATGAACAGCAACCAACAACTGTTTCTTATACTAAAAAAAACAGCTGGATCGACTTCCAGGAACCAACTTCACCTCGGGAACTGCTTGGGTCTTTTGCGGGTGTTGGTGTGTCGCGTGTGTTGGCTGTGGCTTTCAGTCACTCTCGGACTCTCAGCTGAAATCTGGTCCAAGACTCTCGTTGGCCTTCAGCAAGCCGTGGATGATCTGATGAACCTCGGATCATCAGAAAGCCGGATCAGCGCCGATCGCGCGCTCGAGCGACGTGGGCGGCTCCGCGCGTTCATCCGGTGGTGTCCACATGGGGAACCAGTGGTTCGTGTGAAAGAAAGCACGTACTACTCATGAGGGTGAAGCTGGTGGTGTCCCCGCCCTTCGTCGCAAAAGCTTCAGCCCCCAGTCCGCTTCCAGACCACAGCCAATGACGGGCGGGAAATGGGGTGAAGCTCCCAACTGAGGTTGGCTGTCGACCTTGGCCGTTACGAAGAGAACAGGCCAAACCACGCCAAACCTTGTTGTTGCGGGTCGAACCCGGCCGTTGCAGGCTCCCTGATCAAAGAAGTGTGAAGCACCATGCCACATGAAGCGAAGCACCATGCACCGACCAAACAAGCAAACACGACATGAATGGAATGGTCCATGGATGTCCACTGCGAAATGTTCACCTCCTGCATGTTTGACCCATATCCACTTCGAGCAAGCTTCGGAGCAAGTAATTCCCAACTAAGTATTGCAACAGCTAGGATTTCGATGGATTTAGCCAGACTTCCTGAACCACTTTCTTCAACACATCACCTGGTTCGGAGTTCGTTGTCCAGAGAGTAGCTGAGATAGACTTCGGACACTGTCCAAGTGGGCATCCGTTCAGAACTGATAGCTCCAGGAGCTAGAAACACCATTGATCGTCAGGCTTTCTGCATTGACACTTTATGTTTTAGTCTAACACCGCCTCCAGTCCCGTGGTGTTCCATTGTGAATGCATGAAGTCTCACCGCTGCTGGATGCTGCTGGGGAACGTATCCCTGAATCTGTCCATCCAAAAGCTCAGGCCAGTTGTTGAACTTCTCCGGATAGCGTTCTGAGGAAGTTTCGCTGGATGGTGCATCCAAATCTGAAGGTCTAGAGGTGTCTAGAGTCTAGAGCTGGGGGGTGGCAAGAATAGACCTTTCAAGCATCATTTATATAGCCTCTGGGTGTACTATTTTTCCTTGGATTACATCTTTCTTGCACATGCACTTCATGTCCAAGTGCTCCCTGCAGACTGCTCCATATGTAGAATGTAGAAACATGCATTGTTTCAGAGCATCCAGTCTTTGATCGTTTTGGCCTGCTGAAACTGAACTCGACATGCTGAGTTCAATTATGCATCCCCCCAAGCAAAACGGCCACCCAGCCGCACCCATCCAGCAAGCGCTCCTTTCACCTGTTGCTGGGCGTCCTGCTCGCTGATACACTCGCTGGGCGAGAGATGCTTCTGCAACCTCAACAAATCTGTCTTCCTCGATGCCCCCTTGCACTGAGGCATAGAGAAGATCGTCCTCTATTCTTTTTAAATACCTCAAGATACCTCAAGGACTTGCAGGGAGGAAATGCTCCGTTCACAACAGGATGTCATTGGTTGCACCATGGGTGTTCAACCACCGCCAACAACGCCTAAGCAACGACTTTCTCGAGGCAGGTCTTCAAGCATACATGGAACCTTTTAGAAGGATACTCATGTAACAGACTGTTAGAAAGGATACCCATGTAACAGACCTGATTATTTGTTCTGTTCTAGATCCCTCACCAAGTACACTCTGCATACTGTCATACTCCCAGATTGATGTTTCATTCTTCTGGATACCCTCCGACGAACACGTCACATGGAAGCGGTCGGAGTTGACCCCCCTGCTTGTAAAGGAAAGTGATGAAAGTCTTCCTTCGGGACTGGAAACCGCCATCCACTGACTTCCATAAAAACGTCTTCGGTGTCCGTAGTTCCTTCCGGTGACGTACGTACTGACTCATGGGCTCAGCCCAGGTCGCATGGAGTTGATGAGATTCAACCCCTTGTCCGAGGTCGTGAGGCCTCGGATGTCGGATTCCAGTCGAATCGGATCGAAGAGTCCGATCGTTGGCTGGTCCGGAGAGGTGTGAGAGGTGTGTGATGTTCTGAAAAAAAGATCCAGGTCATACACACATGAAGGTGGGTTCTAGATTATAATAGACACTAATCATCACTAATCATCACTCATCTATTTGTGTGCATTGCACCCTTTTTCCTTGTGACAGTGAACCTCATCTCAGATATGTCCCGGGTCTTCATGTGAAAGTACGACCGGCCAAAGATTTCCAGGTTCCGATGTTGCTGGGCGCATAAGAATCAGTTCTGCGAGGAAGCGAGAAGTCTTGCAAACATCAGTTCGCCAAACATAAGTTTTACGGTTTCGTGCTCTGTGGGAAACACACAGCTGAAGGAAACACATCCTGCCTTGCTTTTTCCATTGTATCCTTCAACGCTGCTGAAGGAGGTTTACATCATAGACGCCACAGACAGCACCCTCAGTCCCCGTATGTCCACACCGCCCACACCGCCCACACTGCAGAGCGCCCCCCAATCGACTCGACTGCGACGTCCGAGTCGCGTGCAATGGCGCCGGGGAGGTGCGCCTCGGGCGCCGGAGACCAGTATCCCACTCAGAGAGAGGGTCAGAGTCCAACGAGAACCCACCTTCTCTCAGGCTAAGGGATCTGAGAGATCTGAGGCGTGAGGGGCGACTGGGGTGGGCTCCAAGACTTGGGTCACAGTTCGAACTGGAAGCTCCCCGGTGGCTCGATGCTTCACCAAGATCGCGATCTTTCACACTCGGTCGCTCCATCAAAACTGCTCTGGTCCAGGTACACGAAACATGAAAAAAGCGATGCTCTGGAATTTTGATTCTTTCTCCCTGACTCCGTCTATAGAAATTCGATGAAACCGTTGATGTTCACTGTGTTTTCTGGTCAAAGGGTAGAAAAAGCGTCCGAGACTCCGCGTCCCGTGTGTCGGGGCAGCGTCCCGTGTGTCAGGTCACCCAGGAGCCTCGTAGAGTTCGTTGAAGATGGTGACCATCACGTTGAAGAAGTCGGAGATGTCCTCGAGACTTTCGGGGTGCTGGGCTCAAAAGCGCCGTTGTTGGAGAAGATTGCAAGAATGTCTGAAGTCTGTAGTCTATACCTAGAGCCCGACTGACCTTTGTTTTGCCATATTTTGGATAGTTGATCCTCCAGAACAGGGGTCACAAAAAGGCTCCAGGTAGCTATATTACTCATATCTCAGGAAGGTCCCCAGGTCCCAGGTCTCGTGGCGTCCTTGTCAGTGGTTTCCGAGTCGGGCCACAGCGTACGCGTCCGGATCTGGACACGAGGGACCCACGCGACATGCCGCTGAACTGGGCTTCCACCAAAAATTGTTTATCCAAACAAACCAGAAACTGTATGACTAATGTATATAGTAATGTAGTCTAATAAAGCTAGCCTATTTCAAGAAATTCCAACAAACATGGAAGCGGAAGAACACCAGTGGGTGAAAAGTTCCCGTTAGAAAACCCATAGAAACCAACATTAGGCGGGACAAAGGTCTTCCTGACTCGTCTTATAGCCAATGATGTCTGTTTGTCAAACTATAGAGGGATCATTTACCTATTGATGATTTACTGTGATTTACTTACGGGCATCCTCTTTATAAATCAACCCAACCAAGTTGCCAACAGTAGAAAGGCCATCTAGAATGGAAACCGCTCTCATGAATGGATCTTTCAAAGGATCCAAAACCATCCAACACTCATTGGGCCAGGGTACTGGCACAATGGGTTCTTCCTATTAACATACACACCCATGTGGCTGTGGGTCATGGTAATCCGATACCGACCAGTGGACCTACCTGGTCGTTCCCCCGTGTCCTGCTCAAGCTGACCCTCGGTGTTGGCGATGTAGGACCTTGGCTGTGCAGAAACATCCATGGGGGTTGAGTCTCTGAAAGCAGAATGGACTCTGTTCTTGCCTTACTCTTGTTTCTAGAAGTCTCAGGTGGACATGGGTCATGTCAGGCAGCACAAGGTCGATAAACCTCAAGGTATATATTATATATAAGTCTATAATATATATATATATATTATACAGTAATATACAGTATATAAAAACAAGTGTGGCAAAGGGGGTTGAACCCTCCAGCTCTGATCTTCGGAAGAGTCAGCAGACCGCTATGCTCGTTCGCTCGTTCTGCTCGTTCTGCAGATCTCGCACCTCTGCAGAACCTCTGCAGACCTCGCCCTGGATAGACTGGCCTTGGGGAGACTCCGGCTCCAAGTTCGGGCCTGTTTTCATGGAGAAGATGTGCATACCCCAAACTCCGAGTCACTCCCTGGCAACATGACTCCAAAAAGCCCGTCCCAGGGGTTCAGCCCTCCACCGCCGCTGGTCTCCCGTGAAACCCAGTGGCAAAGGGGTGGAGAGGCCCTGGAAGGTGACATTCATCCACTCCAGACTCGGTGCTTCCAACAAGAAGGAGCGCAAACAATTCTCCGGATCCTCGGCTGGGCTGGCTGGGCTATGGCGGCTGCCAGGGGCTCCTGCCAGGGGCCAAGAATTTCTGAGCACCGTATTGGTAGGCTAACTGATATGGCTGCTGATGACCGTCTGAGCTTGGAGGTTCCACTGTCCAAAAAGTGAGACGCTTTAACTTCTGTGAGCATCTCGTAGGATCAAATGACCGAGAAGAATGTGAACATGGCATGGACATGCTGACATTGGACACACATGGCTGGCAGCTGGGCATAGCCTTCATTTGAAGGTGGTGGCGGTTGCCGAGATCTTGGACATCTAGAAACATTCCCGTGCGCATTTGGCACCTTGTAGCATCTTGTAGCAGCCCTGTGACCCTTTGCTCCTTCACCGTGTAGATCGTTAGAAGCCAAAGTACCAACATACAAACAGAAAGCAAGGGCTCCAGGTCTGGTGCTCGGTTGGTGGCGTTGCTTCTGCCAATCTCAAGGCCCAAAAGCGTTGGCATTTTTTTCAGCGAAATCCGATCGTTCCACCTCCCCACCCCACACAGACCGGTCGATGGACATCGCCTGTCTTCCCAGCCTCCGAAACCGGCGGGTCGCGCGGTTGGAAGACCAGGGTACCACCAGCAGCTGCGCAATGGTGTTGCTTTTCATCATCTTCTCCAGGCCACAGGGCACCCGCACCCTCGGCTCTGTTTCAGTGTTGTCAGTGGGCTGTGGCCGGCGGCCAGGTGAAGAAGGGCCGACACTAGGACTGGCATTTGCGGAATCAGGAAATCGAATTCGTATTTTTCCTCAAAGGGGATTTACAGTACAATGATCTACCCGATCCGGGAAAATAAACAAATCACCTGATCCGCAAAACCATGGTTTATATAATGGTTTTTATTTCAGATGTATTGATTCACGTCCACGAGTTTGGTGCATTCCAGTTCTCCAGAAGCAATCCTGCGTTTGCACTGGATCGTGACATCAGAACTTCTTGGCTGGACACAGCATTACCGTTTGATTGATGTCAGAGGTTCCAAAAAAGAATCAAAGCAAAATGAGCCAGCAGGATAGGATAGTTGTGGTGATCAGAATCTATCTGGGGTATCTAATAGGCGTCCATACAGGCGTCTGGTACCTCGTTACTCCCAGCGAGGGGGGTGAGCTTTACTAAGAAATGCACCAGCTCATGAAACAAAGACAACAAGCAATGATATATCCTATCCTATCACCGGCTCGAAATTCAGGACCCACTGCAATAGCAATATTACAGGAAACCTCTTCATGTGGCACATGTAGATGTGCTCAATGAAAGATGTTGCAAGACCCTCTTGGATCCTCTTGGCTACTAACGGCACAATGGAACAATGGTCATCCCTGGTTCAGTGGAAGAATTCATCTTCCAGCAATCCACTTGCCAGAAAGCCCTACTGTGGTCTTACACTTTTCACCCAAGGCATATCGAATCAGGTCTCCACTCAACTCCACCCAGACAAAGGAAGCCTTTGGGCGGGTGTTCATCTGCAGCGGATCGAAGGACAAGGACCAAAGAAAGACCCTGGCAGCTCCGTAGGAGCCTTGACCCCGAAAAAAAGACACCCCAAAAACCACTGCATCGGTCAGAGCGGATGGTCAGCAACCTGGTGCTGCAGGACTTGGCTCCGAGTCACTCAACAACCGAGAACAGTCTGAGCGAACGACCGTCAAGCCGCGGACCGCGCGCTCCGCGCTCCGCGCGCTGTCATCGAAGCCATGCATCTGAACAGAGACCGAGGGTTGCTTGGCGCCCACCATGAAACCTCGAAGTCGATGCGAAGTGGGACCAAGGCCCGGGAGGTCTGCGGACAGGACAGTGTCTGCAGTCCCGCAAAGATGAATAACTAAAAGGTTACACCCTGAAAGAGACCCGCATGGAACCTGAAAGCTACTAGGTTGTAGAGGAAAATAGTCTTCCAAAGGTCTAATAGGTTTTAATGTAAACCTTCCAGAGTGTACCCTGTGGTGGGAAAGAGATTCTTTTTCTGGGGTAATGATACCTGGCTGGAGAAAACAGAAACGTCGATTGGAGGGGGAGTTGGGGTCTCAGATCGGCCAGACTGGGCCATCACCAGACTGGGCCAGACTGGGCCAGACTCACCATACATCCGTCTTCGGTCCGCATTTCTTGTGGCCCAACAGGGTTGCACACGAAAGCTCGGAAAGAGACCTGGTTTTCCCTGACCCGAAAGCTCGGCACGTTGGACGGGTGGGCCATGGGGTGGTGTTCGGCCACGCAAGGGGGAAGTGGAAGAGGACAGGTGGCTGTATGTGGCTGTGTAGCTAGACCGAATCCCAGGCGTGGCAACGAGCGGAAGGTGATGACTTTCATGAGTTCCGTGGCGTCGTGTACGTGCGCTCATCTATGCCAGGTCTGGAAACCCAAATGGAAACAGTAGAACAGAACATCATCAAATATCCCTTGCAAACGCTGTGTTACACGAATCACCAATTCTCAACCTCTAGTGAAAGGTAGATCGAGTCTCAACCCGGAGAACTGTGAGCGCTAGTGATGTGGTAGTTGCCCTAGGTCGCAGATCAACTGTTCAAGTGGGGAATGGTTGATCCAGCTTTGAATCGGATGTTCTCCACAAGCATCCAATTTGACCGAAACTTCTACAAACATCTTGCGTACCATGAAAGGTTTGTTTTATCAAGCTGTATCAAGCAAAAAATATCAAAAAATAATGAAGGCCCGGCAAATCCTTCCAAAGGTGGCAAGAACACCAACAGAATCGCAGATTCCAACAACCGCACGTACAATCATCACAACCCACAAATGCAGCAACCACGCTCACCTCACCCACTCCCATCAGATTCTGCTCGCTTTCAGAAAGGCAACGAAAGCGTGTAAAACTCCCTGTTGTTCTCCCGTCCAAAGGATCCAAGATATCTGACTGTGGGTCAAAACCGGGATAGGTGGTTCACTACATGGTGGACCAGGAACCTCCAGGTCGTTCACTACCCAACTACCCCTTGGAACCATGCAAAAAGCTCCACAATGACATGGTTCGGCGGTTCTACTACAAAGGAGTCAGTTCTGCATCAGGTAAATACCATGCTTCTGCTCCAGTGGTCCCCCTGGGGTGGCTTCCTGGCTTCTCTATATAGGTGACCCAGGGGCTGATCTCCTCCACCAAGGAGGCCGTGGGCGCGGCGCCCTCGGCCGTGGACTTGGCCTCCACGGTGATCTGCAGCTTCAAACCTGTGACCGACGAAGCGGACGGCCTGGTGTCAACAGGCCCCAGGCCCAGGCCCAGGCCCAGGAGGCCCGGAGAAAGGACTGGGAACTGAACCGCCATGCCCTAAGCAAGCCTTTCAACAAGTCATTGGAAGTGGAAAAGGGGTTTTCTTGCAAAACACGGGGGTTGGGACCTTTTTCCCCACCCTCTCCACATTGTTGGAGGGAGAGATTCCGTGGGTTTTTTGGGACCGGAACCTATGGCAGAGATTCCGACGGCTGTCGAACGTGGCAAGAGATGGGCACGGGCACGACAGCACCACAAAGCTCTCGGGCTGCGGATTCGTCGTACCATCATGGTGGCATATGGTGGCATGTAGGCTCGTGGCTGGAGCAGTGTCCTGCTGTTCGGTCAACTTCAAAGACCAGCGAGTGATTGGTCATATGAGCCCCATGGCACGTGGACAATCCCCGCATGGCGTGTTCGACTATGTCTGACTTTAAAATAGTTTGAGAAATGGTGTTGTCCTTTCTCCAGAAACAACACAGATGTGTTTTCCCATACTGACCTTTGGATCAGTCACATCGATGCTGTGCTGTAAGAGTGACATCTGGACCTTGGAACCCAGAGACGTCTCTGGGTCTGCTGGTTTCCATGCACGTCGCCATACCTCCCACGCGAGGTAGCGGTGCTTCACCACCTGCATCGTTGACCTGCAGCTGAGACACCCATGGTCATCGCGGGATGCTCCTGGCTTTTTGGTCGGAGTGTTAGTGCCCAAAAACCGCCTATTCCGCGCATGCCGCATGCGCTTGCGCTTTCCGCCGCGAATGCCGCGCGTGCGGCGGTGTAGGGTATACGGTCCGGTCGGGTCCTTTGGCGCCGACCGACGGTGATCCACTTTGAAAGGCACCAGGCCAGCGAATCAGCGACAGGAGGTATAGGCGCATCGTAAATCCCTGATGTCAGGGAAATCTGGCTGAACACATGAAAATTGTAGAGCATCGGAAAAAAAGAACTCTCATGTCGTTGAAGCCAAACGGAACGTCGGGTGAAACCTGGTGGAGAACAGTCGGAATGACTGGAGGAATGAGGTTTTTTTCGAACCGGGAGTCTTCAAATGCCAGCTCTTTGGAAAACATGGGAATCCTGCCATGGCGCTTGAGACGGACAGATTTGCGACCAATGGGTGCAGGGTGCAGGCATCGCAGCAGCTGGCGCTGCTGGATGGGCCGGGCCCGATGCCACTAGGCTTGAGACAAACGAGATCCAGCCCCGCACAAAATGGCCTAAAACATCTGAACGATCCATCCTTTCATATCCTTTCCACTTAAATCAGTCGCATCTCCACATGAAGCGGAACCGTTCACCCTGCACGGCTGTGGAACCTCCTCCCTTCCTCCCTGTCTCATGTGTTTCGGCACCCTGTCTCACTGCGGAACGAACCATGGACTCCGCACATCGACTTCATCCCCGTCTCCACCGGCCGCCGGCCCTCCATCGATCTCTCCATCGATCTCTCCATACTCCTCGATCAAAAAAGAAACGAATTCGCATCGACGATCCGACGAGCCGACGTTCGCTCCTCGGTGCCCAAGTTCAAGGACCCTCTCAGCTGCGAGGGGCTCTCGGCCTCCACCGCATAGGCCTCACGGAGTGAGGGCGGTCGCGAGCGAGGCGGAGAGAAGCCTGGAAGGACGTGGGAACGCTCGGCAGCAAACGTCACTGAAACCATCATTTTCGTGATCTGCCAAACGATGAAAAGGAATTGAAAAGGAATTGAAACAAAAAAACAGACTTCCAAATACATCTTCAAAGGTTCCCATCCCCCGCCGAAGTGGAGTCCCAGTCCATCAATCCCGTCCAGACCGGATCATTGCCGTCGGCTGGGAGCCTGAACCCCTTCGATGCCTTTGAAATAGATCTCTCTCATCACCACCTCGGCTCGCCGAAATATCGATCCCTGCAGGACATCGTATGACTAAAAGGTCGGAGCACGTGCGTGCATGAGATGTCTATAGAAATGGGGGGAGGTTAAGCAGGTTCTTTTGGGAAGGAGGAAAATGAATGAAAACCAAGAACTATAGAAGAAAAGGTAAACAAAAACCTACGACAACTTTGAAGCAATATAAATTACCACCTGCGAGGCTTGTGAGGTCATTGAGGTGTCAGGTATCCGTCTGGCGGGGGACACGGGGTGAACCGACTTGACTTGTGGGTCGAGCTTGAAGGTCTGAGGATTTACACTCCGAATCATTCTGGAAGTGAATGGCACCTGGTCGTAGAAGATGTGAGAATTTCCTGGTCATCCTTTCGGGCAAATTGTCCACTTCCATGATTCCAGGGAGTGCAACCTGTTTGCCTTCAGTGCCCCGGACAGTGAGTTCCAGCGACCAGTTGGGGCCATTCAATGGCTAGGCCATCGGCTTAATTGGATTCTCAAGGGCGGCTGCAGCTGGACGAACGGCACTGGTGATCCACCCTGGTCGAACAACCAGCTGTAACAACCCAACCCATGCTTGTAAGGAGGTGGCACGTTCCCTTCCCCTGTCGCAGATCGACCAACCTTTATGTCAAAACGAGGATATATAATGATATATACCTATCTGGGAGGTCAAGCTACATGGTGTTGGGGCTCCAAGTTTTTCACCGGGAGACAGCGAGTCGATCTCTCTGCCACTCAAGCCCACTCTGGAGCTGAGTTCGACGATCTTAGAAAACAGCCGTGGTCGTCGAAGCATACGGATTCTGGATCCGATGTGCTGGAAGATCTCTGCGTAGAGAGTGGGTTTCTCCCGCAAAGCCACCAAGCTGGGGGCTAGGCTCATAAAGTTGAGTCGTGCTTGGACTCCCATTTGGCCTTCGTCGAATGCCGCTTCCAACATCTGGTCAAATTCTTCTTGGCTCATGCCCATCTCTTTCCACAGGCTTTCAGTTTCCACAGCCCCCAATGCCGACTCATAGTACGGTCTCTTGAACCCCAGCCGATGCCCTTCTAGCGTTTCTGGAATCGGTCGCTGCGGCTCTCCGTAACTAATCTCGAGAGCGAATTGCAACAACGTGTCGGGTCCTTCAACGTCAATCTCTTCCACGACACTATGCATTGAATGTCTTGATGATGCCTCACGGGCTCCTGAAGGAAGAGCTGACGTTGCAATGCTGGTGGCGAGGCCTTTCATAGTCACAACTGAACTGGTTGGAGCACTGTTGGGGGCGGGAGTTTGCTGAGTGAACCGTGGAAGCTTTGTTGGCCCATACATATCTGCCAAAGGTGAGCTGGCTTCCCTCTTGGGCAAGGCCGGAGCATCTGGCTTGATCTCCTGTGGTTTGCAAGACTCTGGACTTTCGGCAGCCGATGGGCCAGCACTCCTGAAAAAGGAAAACCAGCCTCGGGCTTTGTCCTTTGCTGCACCAGCCTCCTCACTATTTGGCAGACCAGGGTTGACCATGGACTCATCTGCAGGCTCTTCCATCACCTCATCTCCTTGCTCATCCATGCCTTCAGGCTCTTTGCCCTCTGGTGCCTCAGACGTCACGACCTTCGTGGCTGGCCGGAACCTCTCGCCCAATTCTTGTACAGTAGCTCTTTCAACTTTCGCTCCATTTCTGCACCTTCGGCAATCTTGGTGGTAGCACAATCGGCCTTGTCCTGCAAGTAGCTCCAAGTTTTAGACCCATCCCCATTTGTTTCACACATGCCAGCTCCTTTGGCAAAGGCATGATTACATCGGCACAGACCCCAGATAGCAGGTGTATAGATTTAAGGGAGACACCACGGACGGCTGTCACCGCAGCACGCAACATCAGACTAATCCACCAATATGCGCACCATCTATCAGCTGAATGCGCGCGCTTTGCCCAACACAGATGCAAACAAAATTGGAAGATCGGCAAGGACCAGCCAAAGCTGCCCAGATGACATGATGACCGTTGCTGCACAACACGGCGTCATGCACAATATGACAGCATGTCGTCCCTGGCATGACGTGACGTCACCTGGCATGACATGCCCTGGCATGACGCGGCGTCATCCCTGGCATGACATGATGCCGTCTGCATGACATGATGTCATCCCTGGCACGACGTGATGGCATGTCTTCCCTCACGAATGATGTCATCCCTGGCATGAAGCCACAACGAGTGTCTCTCTCCATGGCCACTTGTGCCGAAAAAAAGTGTGTGTGCAGCGCGACTCTCAAACAAGCTGAAGTGCAAAGTCACTCATCTTGCAGCTGCCCAAAAAGGTCTTCATGCACTTGACAGAGTGTGGAGCAGGTTTGCCAAACCACACGCCCTCTGGGTGCAGGAGGTGGAAAACAAGCTCATCAGGTCGCTGGAACGGCTCCAGCTCCATGCCAACGCGGCCTTTGATCCACAGTAGCACCTCCGATCAACGCAAACATGAATGTTTCAACGAGACCTGGATGGGACTTTGAGTTTGAAGAAGTTGCACGTTCGTGTTTCAGCCTGCGGGTTGGTCGGGACATGGAAACATGCAGACCAAGAGGTTCAAAGCCCGCCTCGCTGTTGTAGTCCCGAGCAGCCGCAGCACGTCCCTGCAGCACTTCGAGATGCATATCGTCTGACTCCGTCCAGCTGCACGCAAAGCAGTGCATGTCAAAGGAGGAGCGGATGAAGTGGAGCATGTTAAAGGCGCAGCTTGTTTGATGAAAAACATTCTGGTTGAAGGCGTGGTAGTGAGCAACAGCCGCCTTCCACGAAGCAGACGCAGATGGTGTATGCACCAATGTTTTTATCCTTGTGAAAGCCCTCTCAGCTTCTTACCTTCTGAAAAAGCACGAACTAACTTTCTCTCAAAAAGGCAGAATGTCTGAACCTCTCTGGCATGTTCGATGGGACAGCCTGTTCCGCGGTGTAACCCCACCCCCCTTTGCCAAACTATGAAACCTCAACGACAGGATACAGCTCAAGGATAAGCATGGTAGTCCAGATATCTCCTTCTAATTCGCAATTCGAAGCCTCAGCTTCGCTATGAAAATCTTGATTTTGTCATTTAAAATCTGACTTTCGTTATTAGTAAAGCAGTACCCTGCAGCGCCCGCAAAACCAAAACGCCGATCCAGAGCTAGCACCTGCACCAGCATCAGCGCGGCAGCAGCACCTGCAAAACCAAAACACCGATCCTGAGCCAGCACCTGCACCTGCACGAGCATCAGCACGGCAGCAGCACCTGCAAAACCAAAACGTCGATCCAGAGCCAGCACCTGCACCTGCACCAGCACGGCAGCAGCACCAGCAAAACCAAAACGCCGATCCAGAGCCACACAATTGAGAAGTTAACAGCCCGTATAGCCTGCATTCTCAACAAAAAATCCCCTTCGGACGCCCTCGGAGCTAAGCCAAGGAACATGGTATTCGAGAGGCAAGTTTGTACACCAGCATCGACCCCAAACAGCAGCGGCAGTCGGAGTTTTCTGTTAGCATCCAGACACGCCATGGGAGACAAGGGGAGACAAAGAGAGACAA